>JAFEMH010006081.1:0-136514 GCA_022495995.1 Adenophora triphylla var. japonica
GGAAACGGCAAGGGTTCCCGAAAGGGAAAAACAAAACAAGGAGTACGGAGAAGCTCGAGTTCAGCTCCTTCTTTACTAAGCCCGTCTACGAAATCATGCGGTGAGTCAACCTTCCTCCCACCTCAACCCGATGGCCCAGACAAGACCAAAATTCCCTCGTAACATGAACAAATACTGAGATTTTCACAAAGACGCTTGGGCACACCAACTGATGGGCACATGTTGGGCCCTCAAGAAAATAATCCGAGGAAATGGGTCGACGAGGGAAAGTTAGGATCGTTATGTTATGAAAAAGATAGCGGACGGAAGCGGAAGGAAGGAAGGAGAAGTGAAGATGACGACAAAAAGCGAGGATGAAGACGCGCCCAGGCCTCCTGGGGCCAAGTTGCATGTGATACGCGAAGAGGTAACCTACCGAGAAAACTAAGGGACCGGATCCACGAGGCGAAATTTGTGAAGTATACCGTGTTCCTGCTTGGATCCATGCAAAAGCGGAAGAGGTCATTAGTTTCTCTCTAATGAGTTAGGCGGAGGCCGAGCGGCTCGTGAACAACCACTTGGTGATAAAGGAGCCGAATAGACAAATGTTGAATCGAAAGACTTCGTTGGCGGGGGCCTCAGTGACATCTACTATATTATTAGACCTTCCAGCGAGATGGGCTTGAAAGACACCATGTTGGAACCTTACCAAATGGAAGGCTAGAAGGATTCACCAATCACAAAGGTGGGAGCCAAGGGAGCTGTAGAGCTAGAACTCGAAATCGGTGATCACCCCTTCCTAGCCAAAGCCACGGTCAATTTTCGTGAGTCATGGATTTGACTAGTGATTACCCATTGCGATCATAGGCATTCCAAGTCAAGCCAAACTTCGAGTGGTGGCCTCACTTCCCCACCAACGAGTTAAATTCCCCACTCGGGCGGGGATTGGATGTGTGAGGCCACCCCAAAGACTTCTTGGAACATGTCGTGAAGAGCGAGAAAGAAATCCAAAAGTGTGGAGATAGAAACCCCAGGAAAACATAAAGATCTCAAAGTCTCGAGAAAACCACCGAAACTAGCTCCGAATGAGCTATATTCGTGAGGTGCTTGCGAGCGGGGACGAACCTATGGTCCAAGAAATTGCGAGATGACCAAGGCATAGTCCCTACACAGCACTGTGGAAGATCCTATGGTCCAAGAAATTGCAGATGACCTAGGCATAGTTCGGCCAGTATCGGAAGAAGACCTGTTCTCTTCAACGGCGAACTCGGGGGCCAAACCACGACCTAGGGAAGATCGAGTCTCCCAGATGTTGATAAACTTATGGAGGAAGAGGGCCTCAACGTGAATGACAATGAAGGGAGAAGAATTAGAGAGATCATTATCGAGTCTCTAGAATTCCGTGACGGTCTTGAAATGAAGCACATTGTTGACGAGAGCTGGAAGAGGTAGTCATCAATCTTGACTATCTGAACAAAAAATCAAGCTCGGGGGCCAATTATCTCCCGAAGAGAAAGAAAAATCATCTCCCTCTTGAAAAGCTTGGTCTCGACGTCTTTGCTTGGAGAGTCGAAGATATGAGGGGATCAATGAAGAAGTAGCCCTCCACCGCACGGAAGTTGATCCTTTGGCAAAGACTATCTCCCGGACAAGGAGAAATTTTGCAAGGGACAAGGAGGAAGCTATAAAAGAAGAAGTGCGAAATTACTTATGCCGGAATAATTCGTGAAGTTAAGTACCCCGTTTGGTTGGCCAATGTAGTTATGGTGAAGAAGCAAAATGGGAAATGGCGTATGTGCATAGACTTTCTTGATCTAAACAAAGCTGCCCCCAAGGACTGGCTATCCTCTTCCTAGAATTGACATGTTGGTTGATTCCATTCTTTGGACATCAAACTCTCGGCTTCCTAGATGCCTATTCGAGCTATCATCGAGATAAAAATGGCGGAAGAGGACATTGAGAAGACGGCCTTCCAAACACACAGGGGTAATTACGTTACATCATGATGCCTTTTGGGCTCAAGAACGCGGGTGCTACATACCGGCGAATGGTGAATCGAGTTTTTGCAAGCCAAATAGGTCGCAACATGGAAGCTTATATTGATGACATGGTCATAAAGACCAAGGAAGGCGAGTCACGTTCCCGACACGCAAGAGACAATTCACAACCTCCAGGAGCTAATAACATGAAGCTAAACCCGAGCAAGTGCGTGTTTGGAGTAACGGCCGGAAAGTTCCTAGGCTTCATGGTATCTCAAAGGGGATTGAAGCAAACCCGAAAAAATCAAGGCGCTCGTTGACATGAAGGAACCTACCACCATCAAGGAGGTTCAAAGACTTAATGGAAGAATCGCGGCCCTTGGAAGGTTCATCGCCAAATCCGCTGAAAAGTCACTGCCTTTCTTCAAGGTATTGAAGGGTACCAAGGGCTTCTCCTGGACTCTGAATGCTCAGAAGCATTCCTCCGGTTGAAGGAGTACTTGGGTTCCCCTCCCTTGCTTGATCAGACTACCGGTGAGATCTTTGTATGTCTTCTAGCTGCCCAGCTGATCATCTTGTCGCTTGTTGTCCTAGTTCGAAGCTTGATGAAGGAATTCAAAAGCTTGTCTACTATGTCTCTAAGGCCTTTGTCAGAGCGTGGAAACGAGATACTTCAATGTGGAGAAGATAGCATACGCACTAGTCATTGCATCGAGGAAACTACGTGCCTATTTTTACGCACATCCTATCACCGTGTACACAAATGAACCGTTGAAGAAGATACTACATAAGTTGGACGGCTCACGGGCGTCTCCTTAATTGGTCCATCGCTCTCAGCTGAGTTTGATATCACTTACCAACCAAGGAAGACCCTCTGGCACGGCCTTTGGTTGACTTCATGAGTCGAGGCGCCTTTATGGGTGAGCATCTCCCCACCTCTAGGAAGCAAAATGCACCGAGAGGATAAAGACTCTCCCATTGAACTCCCATCCAAGCTGTTGGATCACTGTATACGGACGGATCGGCCACCAAGGAAAGAAGCGGAGCTGGAATCGTACTAGCAAGCCCAGAAGGAGAGTTTACTACTCAAGACGCCATCCATTTTAAGTTCCCTGCCTCCAACAATCAAGCAGAATATGAAGCTTTAATATTTGGCATTGAATTAGCCTCCTTCTATGGAGCAACTAAGGTGGCGGCCTTCTGCGACTCCCAACTCGTTGTCAAACAAGTAAAGGGAGAATATAATGCCCAAGACCCCACCCTTGCCAAGTATAGAGACCTGGTCCTAGATATGACGAAGAAGAGGGAATTTTTCAAGCTCAAACAAATTGGCAGGGAAGATAACCAAGTCGCGGAGCGTTCTTTCCAAAGCGGCTACCATGGATGTGTCTAAGACCAGTCCATATGTGGTTTATGCCGAGGAACCTGCGTACGAAAGACTACAAGTCATGCTCTTAGATGGAGAAGATAGATGCTGGATCGATGACTACATTGAATACATTGAGAAGGAAAAACTACCAGAAGATGAAGCTCGAGCCAAGCTTATCAAAAAGAGGTCCCCAAGGTTCGTGGTGATGAATGGAGTCCTCTACCGAAGATCTTTCACGAAGCCCCTGCTAAGGTGTGTCTATCCCAAGGAAATTGAGAACCTCTTGGCAGAAGTACATGAAGGTGTTTGCGGCGGACACCCGGGGGCCAGAACCTTAGCTGACAAAATCATATCGCTAGGGTACTATTGGCCAAACCTGAGGGAAGACGCGCACGCCTATGTTCGAAAATGTGACAAGTGCCAAAGATTCTCTGACATTCCTAGACTACCGGCAGTTGAGCAAACACTTGTAATACCTACGTGGCCGTTTGATATGTGGGGGATCGACATCATCGGACCCTTCCCTCCCGCCCGTGGTAATTGCAAGTACGTGATAGTAGCTGTTGATTACTTCTCCAAGTGGATAGAAGCCAAGGCATTAGCCAAGATAACGGAAGAGAACGCGATCAACTTTGTCCATGACAACATCTGGTGCAGATTTGGCCTTCCACATACAATTGTCTACGATCATGGAGCAATTCTCCACGGCATTCACTACGAGTTGGGAAGAGTAAAAGTCCGCCATGCAAAATCTTCGGTTAGCGAGACCACAAGGCAATGGCCAAGCGAAGCGGCAAACAAGGCGGGTCCTAACCGCCCTTACCAAGAACCTTGAGGGACGCGAGGGTAGATGGTTGGACGAACTTCCCCTAGCCTTATGGGTTGTTCGCACCACAACCACCGGGGGCCAGCAGGGAAACCCCATTCGCACTAACCTTCGGTTCGAGGCTATTATGGCACCGGCGGAGATGGCCATCCCTACGGTGATAAATTCCCATTACGATGAGCAAGTCAACAAGGTCAATAGGCTCCTAGACCTGGACCTGATAGATGAGAAACGACTAGCTGCACAGATGAGGATGGTGAATTACAAACAAAGGACCAAGGCGTATCACGATAAGAGGGTCATCAGAAGAGTATTCCAAGTAGGCGATTGGGTACTCGGAAAAATTGAAGCTCTTTTGGTCGGAAGGCGAGACGCAGAACAAGCTCTCCCCAAATTGGGAAGGTCCTTATATCATCACTCAAGTCATTCGAGAAGGGACCTACGGATTGAAGACCAAGGAGGGAAGGACCTCGAAGCATCCACAGCACTCAAACAACCTTAGAAAATATTATCACTAGTCTAGTTTATTTTACAGTAGATTAGTTTCTTATTTCCTGTCTTTTAGTTTTGATTAGTTGATAGAATTGCAGTTCGATGTAATCGCATTTCAGTTTTATGAAAGCAGTCTCTTCCAGCGTGCAAAGCAACTATCAACTCTTCATACAGACGCCAGAAGATGAGGACTTTATCCCCAACTCTTCTATACAACACATCTGTCGAGGTCCACCTTGATTAAGGATACCAAAAGCCAAGACCGGGTCCTCCTTGGCACGATGGCTTACAACACATCTGTCAAGGGTCCACCTTGATTAAGGATACCAACGGCCAAGACCAAGGGTCCTCCTTGGCACGATGGCTTACAACACATCTGTCAAGGGTCCACCTTGATTAAGGATACCAACGGCCAGACCAGGGTCCTCCTTGGCACGATGGCTTACAACACATCTGTCGAGGTCCACCTTGATTAAGGATACCAACGGCCAGACCAAGGGTCCTCCTTGGCACGATGGCTTACAACACATCTGTCGAGGTCCGCCTTGATGAAGGATACCAACGGCCCAGACGAGGTCCTCCTTGGCACGATGGCTAACACATCTGTCTAGGGTCCACCTTGACTCGGGATTACAAACATAACGGCCAAGGCCAGGGATTTTCCTCGGCACATGCTTAACTAACGTCCTACCAAGAGTCCACCTTGACTCAGGATTACAACACATTTAAAGCCAAGGAAACCTTCCTCGGCCTAAATAACTTAAGGGTATAGTTAAAGCCGAGAGTCCTTCCTCGGCCTAACCACATGCCCAACAATTTGGGAGCAAGGAACCTTCCTTGGATCCCACCTTCTTAAGTCTAGTGCCTCTGCCTAGCATACAAAATATGAGCAAGTTATTGAAATAACATGAATCATGACAAAAGGATTTTCATTGATGTTCAAAAAAGAATTACAAGTCCTATCGTCTATTACAGAAACCAAAGGAAAGAAAACTATCCTAAGACTGCTGCCCGTCGTCAAAAGGCTTTTCGAGCCAGTCTTCTGTAATAGTGCCAGGGGGAGGAAGGACCGTTTGTTCAGTAAGGGCATTAGTTTCCTCGGCCCCTCCTTCCACCTCGGCTTCCATGGCCTCAGGCTCTTCAGCATCCTGGATCGCCTCCACCAAGTCTTTTATGTTGCCGGGGACAACAGAGGCCGGCCTCCACGCCTCCCTGCAAGCTTGAGCATCCTTGGATGCCATTATCTCCAAGTTTCTTTCAGAAAAAGGGACCAAGTGGTGGAGAGCCCTGACTTCCTCGGCATATTGGTCCCGGCAAATCAGCTGGGCAACCTTGTTGATGTCCAAACCGGTGGAAGGGTCAGCCAGGATGCTTCGGGCCAAATGAAGATAACCGTCTTCAAACATAGTGGCCGTCTGCTCGTCCACGGCATCTTTAAAGGCCGAGCTGGCCATCATCAACTCCTTGAAGGCCGAGCTCTCCTTAAAACGAGCAACGGCCTCTTCCTCCCTAGCCGGGAGGGTAGCTTCCAATCCTCGGCACTTGGCCTCAGCTTCATCGGCTTTGGTTTGAAGCTCGGCCTTATCAGCCTTTGCCTGAGCAAGCTCCTCTTCTTTAAGCCGGAGATGCTCCTCGGCCTTGGCCTTTACTTCCTCGGCCCTCTTCACTTCGGCCTCCACCTTGGCCTTGGCTGCCACGAGCTCAGCATCCTTGGCCTTTAAAAGCTTAGCCAAGGAAGCCTTGTCAGTATCACTCTTCGCTTGGGCGGCCTTGGCCTCATTCAGGCGCCTGGCCTTTTTCTTGGCCAAAACATTTTCATACGCCGTGACGGAAGCCAACTGAAAGAGAAATCAATATTAGAAATGTAAACAAATCTCAATATCAATGACCAAGAAAAGGATAACACTTACCTCGGCGAGTAAGAGTCCCTTGTGGCGGAAGCAAGGTATCTTCGTTGGGAGCCTCTCTAACAAGAGTCTCGTAGGCATCCTCGTCCGCAGCTCTGAATGGGAGCTCGGCCCAAATCTTACTAAGGGTCCCTCCCTAGCTAACGAGAGGAAGTCCACTTAAGATGGGGAACGTTGAGGGACATGCTCTTAGCCGGCTCGTCGGCCTCCTCAACGGTCTTGACACTGAATGGTTAAGGAAGGAGGAGCCTCAACATTAGGAGCCCCACTGACACTTGCTCGCTTAGGCTGCGAGGCTCCTCGGCGCAGCGGCTTGGGCTCTCTTGGAGCCAGATCTTCTTTGGACGAGGTTGGTTTCCTCGGCTCCTACCTCCTCGGCATCAACATGGAGGCTATGCCCCTCTACAGTTGATGGGTTGGTTCGTTCCTCGGATGCCGCTTCCTCGGCATTCACCTCTCCATGTAATTTAAGGGGAAGAGGTTGGTCACCCTGAACATTGAGCACCAGATTACGGGCATTAGCTTCTTCTCTCCTTTCCACCAAAGCAGACTTCTTGCTCTGCTTCCTCTTCCTCTTTACTAGCTCTTGGGGACTTAGTCTCTCCATGGCTATAGCTTCTTCTTCCTCGGCGGTTAAATCTGCAAGGACAAGGAAGAAAGAGTTAAGTACGAGCAGAGGCAACAAGCATGCAAAAAGTACAAGTAAAAAAGATAAACGTTTACATCCAACTATGTCGATTGCTTTCAGACACTGGTCCCGGGGACGTTCAGTCTTGCACGTATTGCAATCCTCATGAAACACCAGGCCGGGGTGAATTGTCCAGTCATTAAAGCGTCTCCCCCTCTTTACGGTGACAAGGGGAGATACCCCATCCTTCTTCCCCGGCATCAAACCCGCTTGAATATAGTAATGGTCTGAAGATTCAACAACCGACCAATCAAGGACCCCCACCTCGGCAAATTCTTCTAAGCGTTTGATTAAAGCCTTGGTCCATTCATATTGTTGGACGGGGAAGGATGAGGTTGGATCCTTACAAGGAGACTGGAACTCCCATCCTTGGCGGCTCTCAACCCTTATGACATGGCTATCCCATCCGGCAACTTTGCTAGACATAGGGAGGAGCAGCTTCGGTTTTTTGGATGCACTCTTAATGACGAGGAGCCAACTCTCCTTGACATATTGAACAGTGTAGAAATGTCGAAAAGCTCCCATGGTCGGCTCGTACCACTAGCTACGGCGAGAGGACAATGAAGGCGACGAGAACCCGGGTACCATTAGCTCCTAGCATGGTGGCACCGCCCTCACATCGTCCAAAAATTCACGAGATGAAGGGATCGAGGAAGACGAAGTCCCTGTTGAAAGCTTGTTTGAAGTAAAAATGGACAAAGTCTTGGTTATAATAAAAGTTGTCCTCTTCCTTCTTCGTCTTAAGCTCCATATGGCCCATATAAGTTGCTTTGTACTCAACTTTGTTTACCCCGTATTTGGAGTACGGCTTTTCCAACATGGGATCCCCGGCTCTAGGGGTCCTCTCTTGTCTGTCCTAATCCTTGGCCTCCTCTTCCTCGGCCTCCTTTTCTTCGGGCCGGGCGGCCGTCGGCTTGTGCTTCTTCCCGTGAAAGCGTCAACTATTTGAGTAGACGAGGAGGGTTCTCCTTCTCTTCCCGTCATATCTGCATAAAGACGAGGAGACAAAGTTAGTAACCTCGTCCATGGCTGATTTAGGACGGGAAGGGAGATTCCCTCCTCGTCATTTCATAAAGCCGAGGAGGGAGCCGTACCTCTCGGCGCTCACGCATTTCGCGATCGAGAGGCCGGGTAGAACAGGTTCGATGTGCTCCATCATCTCGGCCCTATCCTCAAAAACTATAATGTTGGGTGAACCAGACTCAATCCTATCTATTCTCGTGGAATCAGGGTATTGGAGGAATAGACGTGTTCGACCATAACCTCTCAACTGCTTGCTTACATCATCCAGGGTGAGCATCAACCATGGACCTCTCTCTCTACGATGGACCCTCGGATTGCCGGTATGATATCCATAACGGAATCGGGAGAATGGTCCCAAGAACGAGCCATTTCTAAGGGAATCAAAAATGAAAGGGGGAGTTCATTCAATATTCAAGAAAGTTCATATAAAATACAAAGAAAATCAAAGGTTTGAAGTTTTGAGAATTTATGAAGAAAAGCTTCATTCTTTAACAATGGTGGTTTGCCTGTTCTTGGCATATTCAAGATTCTTCCCAACAAACCCTAGGAAGCCGGAAATCGAATCAAAATGCACAAAAGGGAAGAAATTTCATACACGAGTTTGAAGAGATTGATGAAATCACAACGGGATGCTACTTCGTCGGAAAAAACGAGTTCGCCGGAAACTGGGAATGAAGAACCTGTGTCGCCGGAGAATTTTCTTGCTATTCTCTCTCAAATACTTGGGGTTCGTAAAGATTGAAATAACAAGGGTTTTAGTTTTTATACTCCCTTAATCGGGTCAAACCCGTAGGTAAAGCTAAATCCGGGTGCAGCGCCCCAAGAATTAAATGCGAAATGACGGTTTCGAGGCGTGACAAGGCTGGGGGCCCCAGGAATGGCAACCGTCGGTTATATGAAGCGGCAGCAGGGCACGTGTCAAACCCGTTCGTATTCCATATGACGAGGACGAGGTGACTTTCTACTCGTCCTAATCCGAGCTAGAAAGTCGGGGGCCACTGAACAGTATAAACCGAGATACAATTATGGGTTTGCTTAAGCTGGGCCTAATTGAATTGGGCCATGAATATTATCTAAATAACCAAGTATCAGGGCCGAGTAAGGTCTTCCTTGTATGACGAGGAACGTTTATCTCCGCCTTATGTCAACATGCTCGGGCCGTTATGCCGCAAGTGACGAGGAAAGTGACGAGGAAAGAAAAGTTCTTACCTCGGCATTTCATCACCATGACGAGGAAACAAAATCATTTACCCCGGCACATCTCCGTGTCGGCCAATCTTCAAATGACGAGGAAGCAGAATCATTTACCTCGGTCTATTTGCCAAAGCCGAGGTAGAACATTCAAGTTCCTCGGCGTTCCGGCTAGCAGATTACACAGTCCTTATCAAACAAGGATTCTACAGTCATGATCCAATCTGGATTACGATTATCAACATCAATTCAATTCAAACAAGGACTCCTTAACAGATATAATTCTCTTAGGATTACATCTTATCTCTTACAAGCTTACTTCAACATGGATTCTATCAATCTATCCCTATAAATACAAGCCCCATGGCTCATTATTTGGTACGTTACTTTTTACATTGGGAAAACTCTGTCCATTTGTTTTCTCATATACAAACCGTGAACTTACTCTCACGCCGGAGGGCCTTTAGCCGGATCCGCCCCGGCTTAGTTTACGTGTTTTCTCTTATTTTCAGGCCTTGCAATCACCGGAGCAATCATCACTTGGATTTGGGCTGATTTAACGATTTTGGCATCATCAATTTATATTTTAGAAAGTGTGTTATTTGTAGTGAAATGGAATTGGGATAAGAGATGCTAAGTCAACAGTTTGCTCAAAATATATATCATCACATCTGTATTTTTATTTATTTGATATAATATACTTCCTCCGTCCCACCGAAAATCCATCCCACCCAAAATAATTTTCCTATTTTTTGTCGTTATTATGAATGAAATTTGAGCAATAATTATACGTTGATTTAATTATACTAATATAAATCTAAACTTGTAATTGATAAATCATCAACAATATTATCAATAACAAGGTTTATATTTTTATTAAAATAATTAAATCATCCTAAAATAAAAATTCAAAATTCTTTTTGTAGTAAAGGGCAAACCCCGGTGCGCCAAGCGGGGGTTGGGAGAGGGAACCATTTGCTAGAGCCTTCCCCTGACAATTGTCAAGAGGCTGTTCGCCAAGGTTCGAACCCGTGACCTTATGGTCACCGAAGGAGCAACTTAACCGTTGCGCCAAGGCTCGCCCTCAAAAATTCTTTTTGTAGTAATGATAAAAAAATGAAAGATCATTTTGGGACGGATAGAGCAGTTAATTAATCCTCAATTCCTCTCCATTATCCAATTTACACAGATATGGACAAAAATGTTAAGATTTTTTCCATTTTTTGTATTAATTTTGGGTCTCTCCCGCCACCTATCAATGGCCAAGAGTACTGTAATTGGTCAGAGAAAGATATACTCTAATTTGGGTTCCTTTAGCCTCTTGCCTCTCTCCATACTAACAATTTTCTTCAGTAGGTTTTTACATGAAGATTGTCATCATCTAAAACCATAGCTAGTACTACCTTTCTCGCACTTTGACCCTCCTGAGAAGCTAGCTTTAGCCAACTCCCTTAGCCTTTTCATCTCTATACTTGGCTCTAATTTGGGTCCCTTTAGCCTCTTGCCTCTCTCCATACTCTGCCTATGATATGCCATCTCTGCTGTTACGGAACCTGTCTGCTGAATTGTTGTTGGACCGGGTGATCCAGGACTCATGACAGGAACTACTGTCGCGGTCATAGAAGGCAATGATCCACCATCTCGTCTTTCGGACCCCATTCCCCGATTTGGATGGGAGGATTCGAGTACACTTCCTGACCAATGCTTCCTTGGCAGTAGAGGCAAGATGAAACCTTTTGTGGCACTTTTCAAGCCACATTTGAATGAGTTCTGATGAGGGTGCGCAAGTCTTAGAAGACAGTACTCGATCATGTAGTACCACTCGTTGATGATCTGAGAAGCGAAAGCAAGAATGAGGAACCCCAGCATCAAGTATCCCAAATAGGCATCCTTTATTGGGCCTAAATCATTTATACGAGTCGATAGTCCGAAGACGCCAGCCTCGCACAAGAAAGATACACACTCCACCACATGGACTCCCCTCCTGGTGTACGGTTTAAGAGTAACCAGATATAGGAACTGTGCTAGTGTTATTGCAAATGCAATAAGACTTTGTCTTGTACCTGTTGATGGTTCCATGCCTGCAAGTATCCCCAAAGTGACTCTCCTCATAAGATCAAGAATGATATATGAGGACCTAGCACATCCAAGAACTCTTTTATGCATAGGAACTTTCCTCAATTCATTACTCTCATTGGATCCGACCGCTCTCAGTCTCCCAATTCCGTTTTGGCCACTTTCAATCCACTTGGGTGCACTGTTTGGGTCGTTCTCTTCTATGAAGTCAAAACACGGAGGACCCTTTCGGTTGTCGAAGAGAATCCCAAATCGTGAAAGAAAAGTCGAGGGCAGCCCCTCCCTATACAACCACTTTCCAATCGTAGGCCTCCCCACGAAGAGCAGCCACAGCTTCGTATACCACTTTTCCTCAATGCAGTTGCGTTTGATTTCCGCGTACTTAACAAAACTACCAGAGAAGATGGCAATAGTAAGGAATAGACATACTGATAGAATAATAGCTGCTGGAATTGCTAACAACAATGCCCCAGTAAGGATTCCTCTTGTTGTACCACCTGCAATTTAGTTTTTTGAGCTCGTATTCTGTATGGAAATTAAAAGAATTACAAAACCATTGATTGCTGGAGGTCATTACCTTTTATGACAAAGATTGAGGCTTGAGAGATACAGGGTAGCGCGAGCATTAGGAGAAAGAGCTCAAACCTGGGCACTGTAAGTATCCCATTGCTTGACGTTTGAGTTCTCCACCTTACAAAAAGCAATGATAGAATGTGTATTAGTAGTAAGCTGCCTCCTCCAACACCAAGCCAAAACAGGTTCATTTCTAATTTCCGCCATCTGTTTAAAGAAGAACAAAAATATAAATAAATATAATTACTACTACATATTGAGAGGATGTTGGCCATTATTTAAAGTATACAATGCAGAAGCTGAAGGGGTAATTACCCGTTGTAATGCTCTAATCTCTTCATGTTACTGCTAGCAGGCAGCGGTTCTCCTTGCTGCATTCGCATTTCGCATTGATTAGAGAAATTATAGTAACTTAGGAAACTAGCGGTTTGCTTATGAGTAAATTCTCACCAGGAAATAAGTGAAATATTCACTGGAATCCAGGGGCAAACCGTTGGGGGTGCTTTTTATGGTGACATTTTGCTGTCCGTAAGGGTAAATCTGTGTTGGAAATGCAAATAAGAAAAATTATTTAAACGATATAGCAGTGTTTCGAAAGAAAGAAAGAAGACTAGAAGTCACTAACATTCATTACATCTACTTTTTCAGCTACATATAAACGGTTAGGCCAAGTTGAAGAGCTTGATGTCTTCCATGGAAGCTCTGCATGAGGAATAAGCCACCTCAGACCTTTAGTTGTGGCAGTATATTCTACTGGCAAGGCATCCGAGAACCAATCTGAGAGGACAAATACTTGGAGGTGTCCTACCATTCCCTGAGAATAAACTTTTAAAATGATATAGAAAGTTGACTGTAAGGAAAATGAGAACATGCTTTTGGTTTTCAGCATAGAGACATGAGGTTGATACTTGCATGTAAGTTCATGGATGGATCTGAAAAGACCATGTTGGTGCTTCCTAGCGCGCCAATGGCTTCTAGATTTGCAGAGGAAAGTGATAGAATTGCTGCTGCTAGTGATGTTGCTAGTATTCCCATAGAGATGAACGAGTGAAACGCAATTGATATAGCTGGGGAAGAGTCTGTAAGTTCAAGAAACCAAAGTAAAGACTATGTTAAATATGATTAATTTTAAAAACGTCTCAAACAACTTTCCTTAGTTAGCAATCATAAATAGAGGGAATGACAAGTACATACCGTGATTTACTTCTAGTTGATTAGAAGCCGAATTTAAATTTCCTGAAATATCATAAACTTTTCCTGCAGGAACAAAGACCGATACATTCTGAGATTCTGCCAGGATCATCAACGAGTATAGAGCTCTTGAAAGCTGTTTAAATCTGCAGGAAATGGCTATCGGAGTAAGTAAAATGTTCCTTATTTGTAGCTTTAGTTCATACATTCACGTAGTAACATAAATGCCGTAATGCCCAAAAAGAACACCGTATGCACCTGCCTTGTAACACTCCCTCCTGTTGCTTCTATCTTTGAGACCTCAAAGCCAAGAACTGGTTTTGTGAACTCGATTACCACACTGATGTAAGGCTCTTTTATAACTCTTGATGAGCTTGTACTCATCCATACTTTAGGTTCTGTGCAATCTGAAAACCCCATAATCAATCAACAAAGAGAACTACCATGCTGAAAAAGAATCAGCGCCACTAACAAAACAGAGAAGAACTACTTTTAAGACATACCCAAGTAAAAAATATTTACCATAAAGGAATGTGACTGGCGAAACAGGGGAAACGTGAGTGCCCGCTCTGCTAACTACTGAATCAGCTTGCAGCTCAACTTTGATTATTTGAGTTCTCTGCACATTCTTCAGCTACACATATATTAAGCAAACCCCCATTATTATCAAAAGTTGTAACATGGTCTATCTGTGATTTTGATATAATTTACATAGTTGAAACATACTTGGAAGACAAATCTGCGGTTTCCATGAGTATTGCTGTGGATAGGCATGACAACACCTGAACTTAGACGAAATGCATCTGTGATCTCATTTGTTGAATTTCTAACGGGGGTGCTGAAGTCCAAGTAAATTTTCAAGTCCTCGATTTGGTTAGTTGCAGTCACCATTCTAAGAGCGCCGTTTATCTCCATCTCGTATGAAGGAACAGATGTCCATAGATCTGCTTCCACTGCCCTTCTATCTAAGACAAGCAAAATGAAATGATTGCTCTGATGAGTAAAATTCAACATTGAAGGGAAACATGATTATATGTTGTTAGTTCTCACCCAAGTGAAAAGTAAAACTCGAGCCATTTGTTCGTGTGAATTGGTTCCCAGCCAAGTCTTTACAAAGAATATTTGTCATTTTGACGTTAATCCGGGCGTAGATGCTCTCGGGAGATGGGATGATTTCGAGACTGTATTTGCGCTTGGGATCTAGAATTTTCAGTGAAGATGAATTGACATGAGCAGGACCACTTATAAGTACCTGGAAAAACATAAGCAAGGTTATATTATGATACACGTTTATTGTTGTCTTTCTCTAGAACTCTTATCTACAGGATGTATAATCTTCATGTACTTACATCACAGTTTGATGAGTTGATACACTTGAAACCGCCCTTGCCTATACAAGCTTCTGTGAATGTTATGTTAATGGCTACTTTTTCACTGTTTGTGTAACTCTGTTCAGTTGATATTGTTGCAGTTGGTGGTTTGGTATCTGTTAAACATTAATTCTTGTGACCCGTGTATTGGCATAAATCGTTATTCAAATGGACAGAAATGAGGTTATTAGAACTGGAATGAGGTTTTTGAAACCAGTAGGGCACAGAAATGTTTTGAAACTCGTTTGAGCAAAAGTGAATTTACCCATGAACCATGAATAAGACGACGAGTTCCTCTCCCCATCCTTGGTCGTGACATTGACTCGAAAATGGTGTTTGCGATTAGGGATCAGATCTCTCAGTACTATGGCATCTGCAGGACAACGTTTCAAATTCTTGCCATCAAGCTGCTCAAATACAGAAATGAAGGTCAGTGCTTCCTCAAGCTGTTAACTCTTAAGCATCATCAGTTATTTTTCAATGCATCAATAGTAGTACCTTACAACCATTCATATCATTCTGTACAAAACTCATTTGGTTCAATATCGTGCTTCAGTTTCTAAATACATTGTCATCTGCATTTCTTACAGAAATTTTAAATAACTGGATGCCATAGTGTTTTTTTTGTGTGTGTGCGCGTGTGTGTCTTAAACACAACAACATAGTTGCATTCTCAGAGCTTGAACTCGAGACTTGTGGTTAAACTAGAACAACCCCTTCCCAATATGTTGTGTTTCATCCTGCAGTTACATATTCCCTCCGTCCCCGCTCAATGTGCACACTTAACCGTTTAGGGGTGTCATTGATAATTCCCACTTCCTGAAATGGATGTCTTCTATTACAATTATATTTATCTTACCCCAATTGTATCATACTCACATACTTAAATTGTGGGTCCCACTTGCCAACGATATCCCACTATCATACTCGCAACCTTTTTTTCTCACTCACAATACTTTTGAATATATATACTCCATCCGTCCCGTTCGATGCTTTACCATTTTGGTGAAGCACGTAAATTAAGAAAAGTGATGAGTGGGAGAAGGTTTGTGAGAGGGAAGAAGTGAGTGGATATGACAAGTGGGGCCCACAATTTAAATATGTGAGGGGAAAAGTTAGTGGATATGATAAGTGGGCCCCACAATTTAAGTATGTGAGGAAAAAGTGAGTGGGGTTGACAAATGGGGCCCACATTTATTACCATTTTAGGAAAGGTGAAGCTTCTATCGGAACACCCATTTGGGTAAAAGGTCGGGCGGGAGGGAGGGAGTATACACTTACTCCTTAATTTTGGTGCCCAACAAGCTGGACCGGGACGGAGAGAGTATGTTGCAATGGCATTTAACTATTCCGTACAACTCTAAACGAGACACAAACAGAGTTGAAGAAAAACAAAGGAGAAGTATACCTCACAGTGAAAGGAACAACCATGCATCTTGCAGGGGTTGGAACCATCCATTCCGATAACCGAGTAGTTAAAAACTGCAGAAGTGAATCTCGATGCAGCCTTTGGAGCTCGATCAAAGTGGATAAAAACTGCAGATTCAGCAAAGTTTAATAGGCCCATCACTATCACTGGTATAAGAAAACTAGCCTGAGTTACTCCGAAAAATGCCATTGTAGAGAGAGAGAGAGAGAGAGATGAGCAGCCAGCAGTGTTGTTCACATTATGCAGTTGAGAAAGCTTTTATAAATTTATTTATATTTATTTTCTGAAGGAATTTAATGTTTAGCATGGATTTAAAGGTTGAAGAAAGTGCAAAAAGAGGTAAATGTCAACTACCACTGCCTATATATGTCAGTCTCATTTACTTTACTGATATTCTTAAAGAGGGTCCAAATATCTAACCTTAAGTTCATCTTTCTGCAGGGGTTAGCCTTTAATGCATTATGCACAGCTACCTCAATGACGTGGAATTTGAGCCAAGTTTTTCCCCACAACGGTTAGTCACATTTAATTTGTGGGTCCCACTTGTAAATTTTCATCCGCTTATCATGCTCGCAACACCTTACCCTCTCACAATACTTTTCAATGTATATACTCACTCCTTAATTCTCATGTTCAATAGTAATAGTGCACATTGAGCTAGAACGAAGGTAGTTTGCTTTACGACCTGTTGGGGTAGAACTTTTTGAAACTTCTGCTGCTGCCTGTGCTATTTATGTGTGCTTATATAGGTGTCATAGAATCTGCTACCACCTCTGTCTCAAAATGAATATCTAAATTTATTGATTTTGCGATGAATGAGTAGTACTGTAGATATTTATAAGTGTCCCGTAAATGCTTACCATCATATCATAAATTTCAAAGGATCCTCGCGAATTTGGGACTAATGCAATGTGAATTTTGCTGTTGCAGAATATGATTGGGCAGCGTTATCTTATTCATGAGACGGAGAATCAAGATTAAAAGGGTGTTCGATTCGATGGGTACAACAAATGCCGAGTTAATCCTCATTTCACGAACGTGCTCGCTTGCCAATATATATTATTGACCACATCTTGCAACGAAATAAATGCTTGTTGCAGTAGTGTAAGTGTGAGTGTTTCCCACATATTTTCCAAGGATGTTTTTTAATTATTAGGATTTGTATTTTTCTTAATTTTAGAATATATTTGTAAATATCTTTTTAGTTTATTTAGTTATTTATTTTATTGACTAATCTACTAATAAAATATGGATTTGTTTTAGTATATTTTGTTTATTTTGTAGGACTCTCACACAAGGAAAGAGTTCAAGTAAAAGAAGGATTCTTGATTGGACAAACTAAGGAAAAGAAGTCTAAAGGCGGAGGGTTGTTGAGTGGATAAAATGATAAAAGAGATTAGATTGAAGATATGTTGATCAAGATTCAGTCATCCTAATCCGAAGATTTCTTGGCTATAAATATGAGGATCACTCCTCATTTGTTTATACAGTTTTTAAGCTCTTAGTTGCTGAAGTTCCTTACTACGGAAGAGTGTTTTTTTATGTGAGAGTTCTTTGTTGATTTTGTCATTCTCTTAGTTCACAATTTGTAATCGATTCGAAAGTGATTTAATAAGAGAAGTTTATTGTCTACAGCATATTGCTGTAGATAAGTGTTTAATCCTTGTTTATTTCCTTTTCTATTTTATTATTCCGCTGCATTTCACTGTTGTGCTAGTGCTGGTGCGATAGCATCAGGACTCACATCAGCTAGTCTCGTGTATTTGTGAACTTCCTAGCCGCTCCATTTCTTTCAATTGGTATCAGAGCTACACTCGACTTCACTGAGTGAGATCCAAGAAAGAGTGATCATTATGGAAGGACACTTGAACTTAAATCAATGTCCTCCTGTTTTGGATGGAAGTAATTATGCTCTCTCTAATGTATCCAAAGTGCCAAAAGAGATTGAAGAAATTTCTAAAGAAATTGACACTTCAAATTTGGAAACTGAAGATGTAGCCCTTTTAACTAAAAAATTTACATCTTTTCTCAAAAATAAAAGGGACAACAAATTTCCTTCTAAAAAACCAACTATTTTGGATAAACCAAAGGAGGATACTGAGAGTGGTTTCAAGAAACCTACTAGTTTTGCTAAGAATAGATCTGAAACTGTTCAATGTAGAGCCTGCAATGTTTTTGGGCACTATGCCAATGAGTGTGCCAACACTCAGAAGAATAAGGGAATGAGCTTTTGTGCGACCCTTAGTGATAGTGAGGAAGATGATGAAACGCTGAACTTAGCTGTCATTAAAGTCTCGCCTCCTAGTCACGAACATCAAGCTGATGTAGCTTCAGATGTAGTCACATCTGTCATCACATCTTCTGATTCTGATGTCTACTGTTTTAATTCTTCCCTTTATGAAAACACAGAGAATGAAGAAGTATGTGATGGAAGTTACCAAGAACTTCTTGATGCTTATGCTGATTTATTCGCCGATTGGCAAAAACGTGTTGAAAAATTGACAGTTTTCGAAAAGGTAAATGGGAAACTCTCTACTGAAATTTCAACTTTAAAAGGTGAACTTAAAGAAGTTACCACTGAAAATGACAACCAAAAAGATTCAATAGCTAAACTTGAGGTCATGCTCACTAAACGTGACATTGAACTTGAGAAGACCAAAACGGAACTCATAGAGGCCAAGAAAACATTTGCAAAAATGAATACTGGAAAGGCAACTCTTGATGAGGTTCTAAATGTGGGTCATTTTTCAAAAACTAGTCTCGGCTTTGAATCAAATTTTTCAAAAGAAGGAGAGAGTTCCTCAAAACCTAAGATTTTTCACAATCCTAAATCAACACCCAAGAGGAAGAGATTTGTGTGCCATTACTGCTTTTTACCAGGACACATAAGACCTTTTTGCTATAAAAGGATTCATGATCTGGGAAAAGATGCTTCTAGATGAGTGCCCGGATGCACTCACATCACCACTCACATCGCCAGAAAATAGGTCCGTTCATGTGGGTTGAAAAGAAGAGCGAGGAATGCAATGTTGTTTTTACCTCTCTCAAGTGCAGCATTGCTATCTCATGGTATTTCGATAGCGGGTGCTCGAGGCACATGACAGGTAATGTGGAATTCCTAACTGATTACACCACAATCAAAGGTGGAAATGTAAATTATAGGGGAGGATCCCAAGGTAAGATTGTTGGTAAGGGTACATTATGTGTTAATCATATGCCTAAATTGAAAATTGTCTATCATGTGAAAGGCTTGAAAGCTAATCTCATTAGTATAAGCCAACTATGTGATGACAATTTACATGTCAATTTTGACAAACATGAATGCAAAGTGTTTGATAACACTAATAAATGTTTGTTCACCGGAGTAAGGTCTCAAGATAATTGCTATAAATTTGGTGACAACTTATCCTGCCTTAGCTCCAAAACTAATGATCTTGATATTTGGCATCAAAAGTTAGGTCATGCCAGTTATAGGAAAATGGAAGAATTAGTGAGATTTAATGTTGTTAAACACTTGCCCAAACTTGATTTTAAACATGCAAGTGTATGTGGCCCGTGTCAAAAGGGAAAGCAAACCAAAGCTACCCATAAAAAGGTTGATCAAAGTTCTACTTCTGAGATATTAGAATTAATCCATACTGACCTTATGAGACCTATTGAGGTTGAAAGCATAGGTAGAAATAAATACTCATTTGTTTGTGTAGATGATTTCTCTAGGTATACTTGGGTTCTATATTTAAAAGAGAAATCTGATGCACTTGAAGTGTTACTTTGGCGTTTTAAATTAGTTTTTAATTTTATTATTCCGCTGTTTTTTTGTATAATAGTTTGTGGTTAGGGGGAGCGTGCTCTATGGTATTGTTTGATATTTTTATGGCAGGTACATTACTCACAAAAGAAAAGATTTTATTACCATTTTTTAAGTCCTTAATCTTCTTGAAATTCAAAAATGATGGAGATGTAGTTTGGTAAGTACCATCCCCTGTTTTTCGACTCCCTAGACTCCTTTACTCATATCACATCGGCTTCCACCGTCTTTATATTGATATTCTCCATTCTGGTCAAAAAGGGGGAGAGTAAGTAAAAAGGGGAGAATACAACTGAAGGTTGATGATAAACTGTAACAAATTAAGGGGGAGTTTGATCATTTGATAATTTAGGGGGAGTTTTATATATTTGATAATTTGGTTGATTTATTGGCTTGAGCGTAACTTATTTATCAAATCTTGTTTTGACCAGAAAGCTACAAATCAGGGAGAGATTGTAAGTGTGAGTGTTTCCCACATATTTTCCAAGAATGTTTTTTAATTATTAGGATTTGTATCTTTCTTAATTTTAGAATATATTTGTAAATATCTTTTTAGTTTATTTAGTTATTTATTTTATTGACTAATCTACTAATAAAATATGGATTTGTTTTAGTATATTTTGTTTATTTTGTAGGACTCTCACACAAGGAAAGAGTTCAAGTAAAAGAAGGATTCTTGATTGGACAAACTAAGGAAAAGAAGTCTAAAGGCTGAGGATTGCTGAGTGGATAAAATGATAAAAGAGATTAGATTGAAGATATGTTGATCAAGATTCAGTCATCCTAATCCGAAGACTTCTTGGCTATAAATATGAGGATCACTCCTCATTTGTTTATACAGTTTTTAAGCTCTTAGTTGCTGAAGTTCCTTACTACAGAAGAGTGTTTTTTTATGTGAGAGTTCTTTGTTGATTTTGTCATTCTCTTAGTTCACAATTTGTAATCGATTCGTAAGTGATTTAATAAGAGAAGTTTATTGTCTACAGCATATTGCTGTAGATAAGTGTTTAATCCTTGTTTATTTCCTTTTCTATTTTATTATTCCGCTGCATTTCACTGTTGTGCTAGTGCTGGTGCGATAGCATCAGGACTCACATCAGCTAGTCTCATGTATTTGTGAACTTCCTAGCCGCTCCATTTCTTTCAAGTATTTTACGTATACTCTCTACATCCCAGTTGAAATTGCACAAAAACCATCATTAAAGAGAAATAATATTAAGGTGTTATGACTTATGAGTATGGATGGTGGGATAGGAATTATATGTGGATTAAAGAATAGTAAAGGGCCATTTCCTCTTGAGCCCATCAAGCCCATCAGAAGATTTTAACCTAATACCAGATCCAAAATACTAAAGACATTCATCGCTAGCAAAAGATTGAATTGTCCTTCTCTCCAAAATTTTAGACAGCTATTATAACTGACATATAAAACCAATTGCCTCTTATAATTAAAGTATAAAGTCACTTTTTCACATTTTTCACAATAATAAAATAATTTTTTTTATATATTTTTTTAATGTTAACTTTTATATTCGATCAAACAGCAAATTTGAAAAATTAAGTTTCTAGGAAACAACTTGTTTTCTATTTTCGAATCAATGTCATATATTTGGTAAGTTGATTTTGGGACTTTCATGAAAAGATTTATATTGTCCTATTATGAAAAGGACTTTGTTAATATTATAAATATCTTTTATTTATGTACATATATTTATATTAGGACTAACCTACTAACAAAATCTCTTTCCTTATGAGTGTGCTTTATGTTTCCTTGTAGGAATTGGAAACTCACATAAGGAAATGTGTTGGATTCGTGAAGATCTTCTCAATGTGCTATAAATACAAGTGACCAGTACAAAGAGAAGACACGGCTTTGGAGAATAATTTGGAAGACAATACATAGTTGTTCTTCACGATTCAACATTGTCATTTAGGTTGTGAATGAAGGTTGTGTCTTACATCCGAAACTCACATCTAGGTTTTTGTCAAGTTCTTTGTTTTACTTCTGACTAGAATAGGATCCACTTGGAAAAAGGGAGTCTGTTCTTGTCATAGAAGGTGATTAGAACTTGTTTAGTATTTTCGTATTTTAGTTTTCACTTATTCGTGTTTTTGTAATCAACACAGTTTTTAATAGTGAAAAGTTTTTTGGCGTAAGCCTTGTTTGCTAGGATCAAAACCAATGAACGATATAACTCTTGTGTTTTACTTTTTACTAGTGAGTAACCCGTCAGTCCCCGACGGCGGCGACGGGGGATAAAACACTGAGGTAAAAGTTAAATATAAATATAATTCAAAAAATTAATGAGATAATTTCATGTAATATATTACAACTTGTCGAAAACTTCTTTGTACACAACATTTGTAGTCGTGTCATCTGACTGTTCATGACTGTTACATATAAGCACTTTAAGTCATTTCCTTGTAGTTACTCTAGAAAAAACAACATATAATTGTCCATGACTAAATACTGGTCTTGGAAGAAAAAGGCCAACATGAGCAAGCGACTGACCCTGACTTTTATTTATCGTCATTGCAAAAGAAACGGTCAGTGGAAATTGTCTCCGTTGAAACCTAACCGAGAATTTTGTGGTATCAGAAGGTGACATAATCATCCTCGGTATCAACACCTTCTTACCAACATTCTTTCCGGACAACATTACCGTCTCGACAACGTGCTTACCTATATATATATATATATATATATATATATATATATATATATATATATATATATATATATATATATATATATATATATATATATATATATATATATATATATATATATATTCCCTCCGTCCCATTAGTATTAGCACAAACACTGTTTTGTGCGGGAATTAAGAAATATGATATTTTAATAAAATGTTGTGAGGGTAAAAGAATGAGTGGAGAGAGAATGAGTGGAGGGTGTAATAAATTATAATAGTGTTGTGAGTATTAAAATAATGTAGGAGAGAGAATGAGTGGGGTTGGGTGAATATTTTATTAATATAAAGTTTCATTTTTGGGAGTGTGCGGATATTAGCGGGACGCCCAAAAAGGAAAGTGTGCTAATATTAGCGGGACGGAGGGAGTATATATATATATATATATATATATATATATATATATATATATATTAAAATAACAGTATGTTTTATGTCAAATAATCAAATAATTAATTGTATAAATGTATAATTAGATACTAACAAAATTGATTTGCTTACCTATATATATATATATATATATATATATTAAAAACAAACAAATATTTTTATACGATAAACTCAGGAATACAAAAAATTAGTAATTTATACCATTGATCAGAATACTAACGAAACAATAACGATAACAAAATTGTACCATTGCTGATGTTAGATAAAAAAAAAGTATAATTTTTTTATTCACATATCTAACTGAAAATAGGCTTAGTTGGGTGAGTTAGGTGAGCTACGCTTTAAAGTTCAAAAATTAGCTCTATCATGCCACTTTCTAATTGAAATTTTTTGGACATTCATTTTAGGACGGATGTAGTATTATACATAACAGAACAATGTTAACAAATCAGCAAAAGGAACAGTAAAAATTAGCAGTATGCCTCGTCGATACTCGACGGGGCATAGTGAAATTAATTAAATTAACGTAATAGTTAGAATTAATTGAACGTTCAATTTATATTTGTATAGTAAAATAAAAAAAAATTATTTGTGCTTCAATCCATTTTCATTTTTAACTAATTTATTGTATAAAATCAACCCCTATAATTTTAAAAGTTACTAATTGAATTTCAAATTGATGATTGTGATTGGTGGATGATGGAAAGATTGGCCAATGATATTATGCCACTTGGAGTTTTATAGGAGCTTGAAAAACTTTTGCTATTATATAGTAGATTCACAAACTCCTTTTTTTTTTGGATTTGTGAGTGACTTCTTTATAATCTCATTTGGCTTATTTTGATTAGGATAGGTTTTTTTATATTTATGTTTGTGTTTATTATTTTATTTTGATTTTAATTTTAATTTTAACTTTAATTTTATAAATTTTCGTCTTTATTTTGATTTTATTTCTTGTTTTTTTCTATTTATTTTATGTTTGTGATTGTGAATGTTTCTTTCACTTTTTAATTATTAGAATTTTAATTTTCATTTTTTATTTGCATTTTATATTTTCGTATGTTTTTATATTGATATTGATTTTCTTTTGTGCATTAGATTTGTTTTTTTTCTTAATTATTAAAGTTTTTTTCATTTAACTTTTGCTCTTTTTGTAAGACAGTTATTTGTGCTTCAATCCCTTTTTATTTTTAACTAATTTATTGTATAAAATCAACCCCTATAAATTTTAAAAGTTACTAATTGAATTTCAAATGGATGATGGAAAGATTGGTTAATGATATTGTGCCACTTGAAGTTTTCTAGGAGCTTGAAAAACTTTTGCTATTATATATAGTAGATTCACAAACTCATTTTTTTCGAATTTATGAGTGACTTCTTTATAATCTCTTTTGGCTTATTTTGATTATGATTTGTTTTTTTATATTTATGTTTGTGTTTATTATTTTGATTTTGATTTTAATTTTAACTTTTATTTTAAAAAAATTCGTCTTTATTTTGATTTTATTTCTTGCTTTATTTCTATTTTTTTTATGTTTGTGAATGTTTCTTTCACTTTTTAATTATTATAATTATAATTTTCATTTTTTATTTGCATTTTAATTTTAATTTTTCGTATGTTTTTATATTGATATTGATTTTCTTTTGTGCATTAGATTTTTTTCTTTCTTAATTATTAAAGTTTTTTTCATTTTTCTTTTGCTCTTTTTGTAAGACAATTATTTGTGCTTCAATCCATTTTCATTTTTAACTAATTTATTGTATAAAATCAATCCTTATTAATTTTAAAAGTTACTAATTGAATTTCAAATGAATGATTGTGATTAGTGGATGATGAAAAGATTGGCCAATGATGTGCCACTTGAAGATTTCTAGGAGCTTGAAAAACTTTTGCTATTATATATAGTAGATTCACAAACTCCTTTTTTTCGGATATGTGACTGACTTCTTTATAATGTCTTTTGGCTTAATTTGATTAGGATTTATTTTTTATATTTATATTTATGTTTGTGTTTATTATTTTGATTTTGATTTTGATTTTGATTTTGATTTTGATTTTGATTTTGATTTTGATTTTGATTTTGATTTTGATTTTGATTTTGATTTTGATTTTGATTTTAATTTTGATTTTAATTTTAATTTTAACTTTTATTTTATAAATTTTTGTCTTTATTTTGATTTTATTTCTTGCTTTTTTCTATTTCTTTTATGTTTGTGAATGTTTCTTTCACTTTTTAATTATTAAAATTTTAATTTTCATTTTTTATTTGCATTTTATTTTTTCGTATGTTTTTATATTGATATTGATTTTCTTTTGTGCATTAGATTTTTTTCTTTCTTAATTATTAATGTTTTTTTACTTTTGCTTTTCCTCTTTTTGTAAGACAATTATTTGTGCTTCAATTCATTTTCATTTTTAACTAATTTATTGTATAAATCAACCCCTATAAACTTTAAAAGTTACTAATTGATTTCAAATGGTTGATTGTGATTGGTGGATGATGGAAAGATTGGCCAATGATATTGTGCCACTTGGAGTTTTCTAGGAGCTTGAAAAACTTTTGCCATTATATATAGTAGATTCACAAACTCTTTTTTTTTTTTTCGGATTTGTGAGTGACTTCTTTATAATCTCTTTTGGCTTATTTTGATTAGGATTTGTTTTTTATATTTATATTTGTGTTTATTATTTTGATTTTGATTTTGATTTTGATTTTAATTTTAATTTTAACTTTTATTTTATAAATTTTCGTCTTTATTTTGATTTTATTTCTTGTTTTTTTCTATTTCTTTTATGTTTGTGAATGTTTCTTTCACTTTTTAATTATTATAATTTTAATTTTCGTTTTTTATTTGCATTTTATTTTTTCGTATGTTTTTATATTGATATTGATTTTCTTTTGTGCATTAGATTTTTTTCTTTCTTAATTATTAAAGTTTTTTTTTCATTTTGCTTTTGCTCTTTTTGTAAGACAATTATTTGTGCTTCATTCCATTTTCATTTTTAACTAATTTATTGTATGAATCAACCCCTATAAATTTTAAAAGTTACTTATTGAATTTCAAATGGATGATTGTGATTGGTGGATGATGGAAAGATTGGCCAATGATATTGTGCCACTTGGAGTTTTTTAGGAGCTTGAAAAACTTTTAAAATTATATATAGTAGATTCACAAACTCCTTTATTTCGAATTTGTGAGTGACTTCTTTATAATCTCTTTTGGCTTATTTTGATTAGGATTTGTTTTTCATATTTATGTTTGTGTTTATTATTTTGATTTTGATTTTGATTTTGATTTTAATTTTAATTTTAACTTTTATTTTATAAATTTTCGTCTTTATTTTGATTTTATTTCATGCTTTTTTCTATTTTTTTATGTTTGTGAATGTTTCTTTCACTTTTTAATTATTATAATTTTAATTTTCGTTTTATTTGCATTTTATTTTTTCGTATGTTTTTATATTGATATTGATTTTCTTTTGTGCATTAGATTTTTTTCTTTCTTAGTTATTAAAGTTTTTTTTCATTTTGCTTTTGCTCTTTTTGTAAGACAATTATTTGTGCTTCAATCCATTTTCATTTTTAACTAATTTATTCTATAAAATCAACCCCTATAAATTTTAAAAGTTACTAATTGAATTTCAAATGGATGATTGTGATTGGTGGATGATGGAAAGATTGACCAATGATATTGTGCCACTTGGAGTTTTCTAGGAGTTTGAAAAAGTTTTGCTATTATATATAGTAGATTCACAAACTCCTTTTTTTTTCGAATTTGTGAGTGACTTATTTAAAATCTCTTTTGGCTTATTTTGATTAGGATTTGTTTTTTATATTTATGTTTGTGTTTATTATTTTGATTTTGATTTTAATTTTGATTTTAACTTTTATTTTATTAATTTTTTTCTTTATTTTGATTTTATTTCTTGCTTTTTTTCTATTTATTTTATGTTTGTGAATGTTTCTTTCACTTTTTAACTATTATAATTTTATTTTTCATTTTTTATTTGCATTTTATTTTTTCGTATGTTTTTATATTGATATTGATTTTCTTTTGTGCATTAGATTTTTTTCTTTCTTAATTATTAAAGTTCTTTTTCATTTTGCTTTTGCTCTTTTTGTAAGACAACTATTTGTGCTTCAATCCATTTTCATTTATAACTAATTTATTGTATAAAATCAACCCCTATAAATTTTAAAAGTTACTAATTGAATTTCAAATGGATGATTGTGATTGGTGGATGATGGAAAGATTGGTCAATGATGTGCCACTTGGAGTTTTCTATGAGCTTGAAAAATTTTTGCTATTATATATAGTAGATTCATAAACTCCTTTTTTTTTCGGATTTGTGAGTGACTTCTTTATAATCTCTTTTGGCTTATTTTGATTAGGATTTGTTTTTTATATTTATGTTTGTGATTATTATTTTGATTTTGATTTTGATTTTAATTTTAATTTTAATTTTAACTTTTATTTTATTAATTTTTGTCTTTATTTTGATTTTGTTTCTTTCTTTTTTCTATTTCTTTTATGTTTGTGAATGCTTCTTTCACTTCTTAATTATTATAATTTTATTTTTCATTTTTTATTTGCATTTTATTTTTTCGTATGTTTTTATATTGATATTGATTTTCTTTTGTGCATTAGATTTTTTTCTTTCTTAATTATTAAAGTTTTTTTCATTTTGCTTTTGCTCTTTTTGTAAGACAACTATTTGTGTTTCAATCCATTCTCATTTTTAACTAATTTATTGTATAAAATCAACCCCTATAAATTTTAAAAGTTACTAAATGAATTTCAAATGGATGATTGTGATTGGTGGATGATGGAAAGATTGGCCAATGATATTATGTCACTTGGTGTTTTCTAGGAGCTTGAAAAACTTTTGCTATTATATATAATAGATTTCGCTGCTTTAATTGTGAATGTGTGGACAGTTGTGTGTCACATCTGTACTTACATCCGTGAACTGTTGAGTTGTTTAAGCTTTCTAGCTTCACGAAACTTTCAAAATTAGATCTTATAAGACTACTTCGTCTTTTATAAGTAACTTATAAGACTAATTTGTCTATTTAATTAACTTATAATACATTTCAACAAAAAAATCAAAATTTTCAATAATAACAACAAATTAATTTCATAATTTACATATTACAACTCTTATAAATTAATTATAAAATTAACTTGTCTTTTATAACTACTTCATCTTTTATAATTGACTTATAATAAGACAAAATTTCTCAACCAAAAAAATTAAAAATTTCAATAATAACAATAAATTGATGTCATAATTTACAAACCACAAATTTTATAGCTTAATTATAAGACCAAATCACCTCTTACAATTGACTTATAAGACCATTTTTTCTTTTATTGAAGTTGGAATGAAAATTGGACAGAAAAGGGTGAACATTAAGCTGAAAATTGGAGGAGGGCGACCGCACCATCTAATGGGAGCGATCGCTCCAAAAGACCAGAAGCCACAGAGCGATCGCTTCATGTTGTGTAGCGATCGCTCCAAAAATCTATTAGGGGAAACCTAGAGTTGTCTGGGGAATTATAATCTGGGGATAATTTTTTATTTATTTGGGATTTATAAAAAGATTTTCTTTAAAATAAATAAAATCTGGGATAGGGGACCCTAGGGGATTTTTTCGAATAGTAAATGGGGTAGTTAGTGTGAGTATGGCAAATAGATGAATAGATTTCATCGATCAAAGTTAATTCTGAAATTATCATTTTAAACTTGTGTAATTTAATTTTAAGTGGAATTTATTATTATTATTTGTACTTTCAAACAAAACAGAGGAAAGAGTAGTCAATGCTACAATGTTTTTTATTTATTTGGGATTTATAAAAGATTTTCTTTAAAAAGGAATAAAATCTGGATTAGGGGACCCTAGGGGATTTTTTTTCCGAATAGTAAATGGGGTAGTTAGTGTGAGTATGGCAAATAGATAAATAGATTTCATCGATGATCAAAGTTAATTCTGAAATTATCATTTTAAACTTGTGTAATTTAATTTTAAGTGGAATTTATTATTATTTTTTGTAATTTCAAACAGAACAGAACAGAACATAGGAAAGAGTAGTCAATGCTACAATGTTTTTTATTTATTTGGAATTTATAAAAAAAATTCTTTAAAAGGAATAAAATCTGGGCTAGGGGAGCCTAGGGGATTTTTTTTCCGAATAGTAAATGGGGTAGTTAGTGTGAGTATGGCAAATAGATGAATAGATTTCATCGATCAAAGTTAATTCTGAAATTATCATTTTAAACTTGTGTATTTTAATTTTAAGTGGAATTTATTATTATTTTTTGTAATTTCAAACACAATAATAGAAAAGAGAAAAGAGTAGTCAATGCTACAATGTTTTTTTATTTATTTGAGATTTATAAAAATATTTTCTTTAAAAAGGAATAAAATCTGGGCTAGGGGACCCTAGGAATATTTTTTCCGAATAGTAAATGGGGTAGTTAGTATGAGTATGGCAAATAGATAAATAGATTTCATCGATCAAAGTTAATTCTGAAATTATCATTTTAAACTTGTGTAATTTAATTTTAAGTGGATTTATTATTATTTTTTGTAATTTCAAACAGAACAGAACATAGGAAAGAGTAGTCAATGCTATAATGTTTTTTATTTATTTGGAATTTATAAAAAGATTTACTTTAGAAGGAATAAAATCTGGGCTAGGGGACTCTAGGGGATTTTTTTCGAAATAGTAAATGGGGTAGTTAGTATGAGTATGGCAAATAGATGATTAGATTTCATCGATCAAAGTTAATTCTGAAATTATCATTTTAAACTTGTGTAATTTAATTTTAAGTGGAATTTATTATTATTATTTGTAATTTCAAATAGAACAGAACATAGGAAAGAGAAGTCAATGCTACAATATTTTTTATTTATTTGGGATTTATAAAAAGATTTTTTTTAAAAGGAATAAAATCTAGGCTAGGGGACTTTAGGGGATTTTTTCCGAATAGTAAATGGGGTAGTTAGTGTGAGTATGGCAAATAGATGAATAGATTTCATTGATTAAAGTTAATTCTGAAATTGTCATTTTAAACTTGTGTAATTTAATTTTAAGTGTAATGTATTATTTTTTTTTGTAATTTCAAACAGAACAAAACAAAAGGAAAGAGTAGTCAATGCTACAATGTTGACTCTGGCGCCGACTAATCGGAATATCTATAGTATAAATTAGACCCCCACTATGAACATTGAACAGTTGAATGAACAGTTTCACGCGGCAAATTTCCCATTTTGCCTTCATACATTTGTCCCTTTTCCATTTTGCAATTAAAAAAAATTAAATTAAAAAAAAAAATTAAAAAAAAAAACCCCCCGTGTCCTTGGACACGGGCATGTACTAGTGTGTATATATATATATATATATATATATATATATATATATATATATATATATATATATATATATATATATATATATATATATATATATACTCCCTCCGTCCGCCTAGTAAGTTCACACTTACTGTTTACACGTTAATTAAGGAGGGAGTATTATATTGAAAGTGTTGTGAGTGTGAAAATAAAATAGGAGAGAGAATGAGTGGAGGGAATAGTAAATTATAATGGTTTGTGAGTATTAAAATAATGTAGGAGAGAGAATGAGTGGAGAGAATAGTGATTTAAGGTTTCCTTTTTAGGAAAGAAACAAAGTGTGAACTTTGTAAACGGACGCCCAAAATAGAAAGTGTGAACTTTGTAAGCGGACGGAGGGAGTATATATATAGTATAAATGGCACCATGCCATGAACAGTTCTATGAACAGTTTCAAATGTCAAATTTTCCATTTTGCCCTCACTAAGTTGTCCCTTTCCCAATTTGCCCTTTAAAAAAAAAAATTTTTTTTTGCCCATGTCTGAGGACACATGCAAAAAAATAAATAAATAAATTAAATTAAAAAAAAATTAAATTAAAAAAAAAACACGTGTCCTCGGACACGGGCTTTTACTAGTATACTCCCTCCGTCCACTTACATACTTCACACTTTCTATTTTGGGCGTTCAATTACATACTTCACACTTTGTTTCTTTACCCAAAATGGAAAGTTTTTATTATTAAAAAATTAACCCTACCCCACTCATTCTCTCTCCTACATTATTTTAATACTCACAACACCATTATAATTTACTATTCCCTCCACTCATTCTCTCTCCTATTTTACTTTTACACTCACAACATTTATATCATTATTTTTTTCCTTAATCCACGCGTGAACAGTAACTGTGAACTATGTAAGTGGACGGAGGGAGTATATATATATAGTCAAAATCTCACAAAAAACGCGTTTTTCTAAGTTTAGAAAAAAACGTGTTTTGTTTTCCCTGCTATGCCAGTGTTAGTGTAATAAAGTGCCAGTGTAAACAAGTGCAATGTTAGTTTAACAAAGTGTCAGTATAAAAAAAGTGTCAGTGTTAGTGTAACAAAGTGCCAGTGTAAAAAAGTGTCAATGCTTGTCTATTAAGTGTCAGTGTATAAAGTGCCAGCGTTAGTGTAACAAAGTGCCAGTGTCAGTGTAACAAAGTGCCAGTGTAAAAAAGGTCAGTGCATATATATTAAGTGTCAATGTTAGTGTAACAAAGTGCCAGTATTAGTGTAATAAAGTGCCAGTGTAAAAAAGTGCCAATGCATGTATACTAAGTGCCAGTGTATAAAAGTGTCAGTGTTAGTGTAACAAAGTGTCAGTGTAAAAAGTGTCATTGTTAATATTATTAAGTGCCAGTGTAAAACACGTTTTCCTAAACTTAGAAAAAAACGCATTTTTTGTAAGACCAACTCACACACACACACACACACACACACACACACACACACACACACACACACACACACACACACACACATATATATATATATATATATATATATATATATATATATATATATATATATATATGAATCAATCAAAATCGTTGAATTAAGATAAATTAATGGTTTAAATTAAATATATTTTTATAAAAAAGGGTGGTATTTTTGTAATTTTTGTGAAAGTTGGAGGCACTGCCACATTATCATTTAAATTTTTCTAAACAAAATTAAATATCTCAAAATTTATAAATTGAACTTTTTTTCGAGAACACTGTTTATCTCGTTTCGACGAGGTGAATCAAACTAAATCCCAATATATATGGTTTTGAAAAAAAATGTTGAACAACAGTGAAATTCTCAAAGTACACTTGAATTCGGTAGCTAATTAACTACTAAATCCAAATGTACTTTGAGCATTGCACTTGAATTCATCAAATACACATATATGTTGGGTTTCGAGGGTCCATGCGCAACAGAAGAAAGCAAATTAACTCGAAAAACTCGAAGTCAAGGATCCGTTCTAGATGATTAATTAAGAAGAATGAAATAGAATAACCAACCTTGTGTGCCTTTGTCTTTGATAAACGCGTTCCAACTCCAGATTGATGATCTTACGAATCCTTGATGAACGAACCTTGAATCACGAACTATAGATCTTGAATTGCGAAGATCCTCTCTATGTGTATCCACGTGTTGAACGAACCCTAGAACAATTCTAGGTGGATTGCTAGATCATTTGATTGAAACTCCTTTCAATCAATGAAGAAATATGAAATTGGTGTTTTTGATTTCTCAATTCACAATTGAAAATCACATTTTTTGTGTTTCTCCAAACCCAAAATCGTGAGTATGACTGCTAGGGCAACCAAGGGTTAGTATTTATACGCTATAAATATTTTCCCATTTAGAAAACCCTAATTTTAAGTCATTTACGTACCTGTCAGCGCCGACGGGATGACTCGTCCCCCAGGGCACGAGTCGTCCCCTTCTACACTTCCTCAGATACATTCGTCCCCTTTATGGAGAATAGTTAGTACAAATCCAGGGCACGAGTCGTCCCTATGGGCACGAGTCGTCCCCTATGGGACGAGTCGTCCCTCAGGAAAAAACCTCTGATACACTTGTCCCTGGCCAAGGGAATAGTAGGTTCTGGCTTGGGGACGAGTCGTCCCCTGTGTACAAAAATCCATATTCTTCATTTTTGACAATTCGTTTGATGCATGTGATCCCATAGGACTATATTATATTGGCAATGAGTTCGATCACATCGATCCTCATAAGACATGAGCGGATTCTAGCAAGCCATCATGCCTACCCAAATAATATAATATTAAGTTCGATTTCCTACATAGAACATATCACAATCCCATTGTCACACGATGTTATATTGAACATGATTCATGGTCCACGTCAACTCATATTGTTCAATGCTTTCTCGTTACCAAGTAAATTGATCAATCGAATGATATTAATCACATTAATTCATTCGGACATGGCCATGTACATCATCAATCTTACTTACGAGTGGCCTAGCAAACATCTCTCTTTACGAGGGACAAAATTCCATCTTGACTTATCATTCTTCCCAACAAGAATCCTATCATGCCAATAATAGGCCTTATTGTTATCCGGTTAAAGATAACGTTAAACTATATCAAACACAATATTCATCGAGTGGAAGACGATGACAATCTCAGGTCAAAGGATATCAATGATATAACTATATGAGATTTAATTATGACATTCGACCATGACATAAATCTCATAATGGGTCAAGTCCAGTACCTTGTTCTCTAACAAGTACCCATGAATTTAAAGTGCATCTCTATGCATATAATCATCACATGATTATCCATTATACTTCATACTAGTGCTTCATAAGTACTAGGAACACGATTATTACAATAAATATGCAAACATATATAATAATCAAAATAATAATCTCTTATATAAATGAATAATGGCATTACATATAAGTCTATCTCTATAGGCCTAGGGCACTAACACCTACAGTCTCCCACTTGCACTAGGCCCAATCATTCATGTATCTTATACCCATGGACCTAACATGACCATCATGTTTAGCTTGTGGCAATGGCTTGGTGAGAGGGTCCGCAATGTTGTCATCCGTAGGTACCTTGCATATCTTGACGTCTTCCCTTTCACAAATTTCTCGAATGAGGTGGAAACGCCTCAGAATGTGTTTGGATCGTTGATATGACCTTGGTTCTTTTGCTTGGGCAATAGCACCATTATTGTCACAATAAAGCTCTATCGGGTTAGTGATACTCGAAATGACTTCTAAGTCACTAACGAACTTCTTGATCCAAATCGCCTCCTTAGCCGCATCCGATGCTGCTATGTATTTGGCTTCGATTGTAGAATCAGCAACAGTGCTTTGCTTGGAACTCTTCCAACAAATGGCACCTCCATTTAGCATAAACAAGAACCCAGACTGCGATCTAAGTCATCTTTATCGGTTTGGAAGCTTGCATCTGTGTAACCCTTTACAACCAGATCATCTTCCATTCCTCCAAATACCAAGAATACATCCTTAGTTCTTCTCAAGTACTTAAGGATATTCTTGACTGCTATCCAATGGTTCTCACCAGGATCAGACTGGTATCTACTCGTCATGCTCAGAGCATACGAGACATCAGGTCTAGTACATAACATGGCATACGTGATAGACCCAATTGCCGAAGCATATAAAATATCACTCGTCCTCTTTCGCTCATCATTTGTCTTAGGACAATGAGTCTTGCTAAGAGTAATGCCATGTCCCATTGGCAAGTTCCCTCTCTTAGAATTTTCCATACGGAATCTTCTAAGGACCTTGTCAATATATATACTTTGACATAAACCAATCATCCTTCTTGATCTATCTCTATAGATCTTGATACCAAGGATATAAGCCGCTTCACCCATATCTTTCATTGAGAAACATTTTCCTAACCAGGACTTGGCTTTGAGTGCAGGAACATTGTTTCCAATGAGTAAGATGTCATCGACATATAACATCAGAAATAGTACTATGCTCCCACTTATTTTCTTGTATACACAAGGCTCATCTTCGTTCTTGATGAAGCCAAACTCTTTGACTGATTCATCAAAACGTAGATTCCAACTCCTCGAAGCTTGCTTTAACCCATAAATGGATCTCTGCAACTTACATACTTTATTAGAATTCTTTGGATCAACAAACCCTTCAGGTTGTATCATGTATACATCCTCAAGTAGGTTTTCGTTAAGAAACGCTGTTTTGACGTCCATTTGCCATATCTCATAGTCATAATATGCGGCTATGGCAATTAAGATTCTAATAGACTTAAGCATTGCTACAGGTGAAAAGGTTTCATCATAGTCAACACCATGAATCTGCCTATACCCCTTAGCAACAAGCCTAGCCTTGTAAGTATGTACCTTCCCATCCATGTCGGTTTTCTTTTTGAAAACCCACTTGCACCCTATGGTTTTTACACCTTCAGGTGGATCAATCAAGTTCCAAACTTGATTATCGTACATAGATTTGATCTCGAATTCCATGGCTCCTAGCCACTTGTCCGAATCAGGAGTGGACATCGCCTCTTGATAGGAAGTAGGTTCATCATTCTCAATGATTTCTACTTCGTTACTTTTCGTCATGAGAAATTCATATCTCTCAGGTCAAAGGATATCAATGATATAACTATATGAGATTTAATTATGACATTCGACCATGACATAAATCTCATAATGGGTCAAGTCCAGTACCTTGTTCTCTAACAAGTACCCATGAATTTAATGTGCATCTCTATGCATATAATCATCACATGATTATCCATTAAATTTCATAAGTACTAGGGACACGATTATTACAATAAACATGCAAACATATATAATAATCAAAATAATAATCTCTTATATAAATGAATAATGACATTACATATAAGTCTATCTCTATAGGCCTAGGGCACTAACACCTACAATATATTCATTAACTAACTAGTTATTAAATTTATGTGCAATTATCAAAATACACATGAATTCATTAGCTAATTAGCTACTAAATTCAAGTGTAATGTTCAAACTACAAATCTATATATATATATATATATATATATATATATATATATATATATATATATATTAAAGTTGGTGAGGAGGGCTATGGCTTCGCCACGTGGACAAGTTGAGGCAAACTCTTGATCTTGGAGAAGCCACGTCATCACTATCCCAAAATCTATATGACTTTTTATTTTCTCCTTATTAGCTAATACTATTAATTAATAATAATAGTTATTATATAAGTTAACTATTACTATTAATAGTATTAGTTAACTATAATAGTTACTTTATAAGTTAACTATTACTATTAATTGTATTAGTTAACTATAATAGTTACTATATATGTTAACTATTACCATTAATAGTATTAGTTAACTATAATAGCTACTATATAAGTTAACTATTACCATTAATAGTATTAGTTAACTAGAATAGTTACTATATATGTTAACTATTATCATTAATAGTATTAATTAACTATAATAGTTACTATATATGTTAACTATCACTATTAATTGTATTAGTTAACTATAATACTTACTATATAAGTTAACTATCACTATTAATAGTATTAGTTAACTATAATAGTTACTATATATGTTACCTATTACTATTAATAGTATTAGTTAACTATAATAGTTACTTTATATGTTAACTATTATTATAAATAGTATTAATTTACTATATAGGTTAAGTAATAGTATTATAGTTACAATATATATTAACTATTACTATTAATAATATTAGTTAATCATAATAGTTACTATATACTATATATCAAAGTAGGTCGTTAATAATGCCAATGAGCATTTAGCTTAAAGACGTACTTTTCTCGGAAAGGTTAAGGGTTGGAACCCCCTACATTGTATTAAAATGTTGTAATTTGAAAAGAAAATATGTCGTTACTTTTTTCATTCACTTTGTTAACGTCCATAAAAAATGTTGCATACTGACATAAATTATGACATAAAAAATAAATGACATAAAATATGAACATCAAAAATAAAATAGCAAAAATTGCTACATTGTTAGTCACAATGCAATTCCCATTAAACTTATGTGCAACAAAGTTATTAAAATTGAACACATTTTTTCTAACTTTATAAATGTCAATATTTTGATTCATTTATAATATACTTATATTATAAAAAATAAATCATGATATTAGCAAATTAGCTTCCCGTGCGAAGCACAGGTTACCTACTAGTGAATTCAATAGCTAACTAGCTATTAAATTCATGCAAAATTTTGTTTTACTGATGCATCTCGTTTATTCATGCGTGTCTCTTGCAATTTCAATCATCGATATCATACAATTATTATACAATCGAAATGCATCCCCCTAAAATTTAACGTATGGCCCTACTCAATTTTATTTAGTTTTATGATGAGCTAAGTGCCCAATTCGGTGGGTAATGGAGTAGGCCCATATCCCCTTTTCAACAGTAAGGCGATTAAATGGGCTTAAACGCCTCTGTCCATTGCCTCCTACAAGCCTATTGGGCACCCTCCATTATCATCAGATAATTTTGGATCAAATTTTAAGGCACAAAATTATAAAAAAATAAAAGAGGTAAGAAAAAGAAAACACAAAATCTCAGAAAATTTTATTTTAAATTCTCTTAATGTAAAATGTGATTTCAAAATGCGCGATGACATTTTCATAAATAATTGGAACTTTTTTAAAAATGTGTGGTGATATTTTTGTAAATAATCAAAACTTATAAAAATTCACTGACACTTTTCAACACTGGCATTTTTTAATATTATAACCAACATTCTTTAACACTAGGATTGACACTATTTTTAACACTATCACCGACAATATTTAACACTATAATTGACAATTCTTGATATTACCACCGATACTATTTAACACTACAAAACAATCCTTAACACTACCGATAGCAAGGTTCTAAAAAGCACTAGGCGGATGCTAGGCGGCGGAGCCGGGCCTAGCACCTAGGCGGGGACTAGTCAGGATTAGTCGGGACCTAGGCGGGGCTTAGAACTAAGCGTTGGAGAGGGGCCTAGGGCCTAGGCGGGGCCTAGGCGCCCTTAGACGGGATCTTTTAAAACACTGACCGATAGTCCTCTTTTATCAAATGTTAAAAGTGTCCGTTTGAATATTTATAAATATCAATTTGAAGGTTTGTAAGTGTCATTTTGAATATCTGACACTTTATAATATTAGAAATAACAGTTAAAAAATGGTACTTACGAAAAATTTGTGTTTTCATCTTTTAGAGTAAAACATGTTTTTTTATGTTTTTTATAAGATCGACTCAAAAGAAAATTGGATAAAAAAATAATTAATGAACAATTAATGTGAGTATAAGCTGTGCATCTTATTGAATAAATAAGTATTACGTACTCTCTCCGTCCCAAAATGTTTGTCATTTTTGACTTTTTTGTTGAATTTTGACCACAAATATATGACAATTTAATTATATTCATGAAATTCTAAAAATTCATATTGATTCATCATTAATAATATTATCAACAACTTTTAGAATTTCATGAACATGATTAATTTCTCATTAATTTATGGTCAAAATTCAACAAAAAAGTTGAATGGGATAAACATTTTGAGACGGAGGAAGTATAAAGTTATCAATTTTGATAATCCAAAGTGTTACGGAATGACAAAAAAAAAATAATGTAAAGTGTTATGAGATGAACGGAGTTATTATATACTCCCTTCGTCCCAAAATGTTTGTCTCATTTGACTCTTTTGTTGAATTTTGAACACAAATTTATGAGAGATTAATCATGTTTATGAAATTCTAAAAGTTGTTGTTGATAATATTATTAATGGTGAATCAATAGGAATTTTTAGAATTTCATGAATATAATTAAATTATCATATATTTGTGATCAAAATTCAATAAAAAAAATCAAATAGGACAAACATTTTGAGACGAAGGGAGTACTTATTTATTTATTTGTAAATTACCTGATAATATAATGCCAACTTGATAACAAGTGATCCTAATTTAATGGTTAATGCTATAAAAAATAGGGGACATCACAACTGCACACATCATTTTCTCATTATTATATTTCCCTTTTTGTTAAAGGGTTGAACTCAAATTTGGTTCTTTTATTTTAAATTTTGTTGGGGCATTCTCTCAAAGATGGAACATTGGATGTAGACTCTATAGCTTATGAAAATAGAATGATGAACTAATTTTAAATTTTGATAACGACAAGTTTATTTTGGAGTACTTCCTCTAATAATACGCATTTTTTCTAATAATTAGAAGGAAAAAATGCAACAATTAGCATCCAATTATTGCACTTTTGTGGATAATATATTAAACTTTTTTTTATTATTCAACACATTAAACTGAGTATATTTTTGTAAAATGTGCGTTTTACCGATCTCAAAATCATTTTGTCTGAGCATAAACATGGAGAGTCACAATTGCATCGCAGTGGCTGCAGGAGTAAGTAGGAGCTCTTCGTGACAGGAGCGGTTCCAAAATTCTTATTTCACTACCATTATTATACTAACAATTTTCCTAAACTTTTAGGTTAATTAAAACAATAGTATATAATATATATGATGTTTAAAGAAAAACATGAAATTCAACAATATAATATTATTTCTCTCTCTTCCACATATATCATCAACAATCCAAATCAATCTACCAAAGTGGCCTTGGCCCAATGGTATGTTGGTGGCCTCCCGAAGGGAGGTCGCGGTTCGATTCCCTCGAGGGAGTTTACGTAGTTTAATTTCTACCTTGGTTCGGGGTCCTTTGTGAGCCTCGAGACATCAGGTGCAGTTAAGGAAAGCGGCATTCTTTGGGCTTGTATCCTCAGTGTGGGGTGGGGAGTTCGAATCTTGGCAGGAGCAGCTGGAGCAGCCAATTGGTGTTGTAAGAGAGATGTAATTGCCTCGGCAGGAGCAGCTGGAGCAGCCAATTGGTGATGTAAGAGTGATGTAAATGCCTTTTAGGAGGGCTCCTTTGGGGCTGCAGAGTATAAGGGAATGCTGCCACTTTTTGTGCATGGGGCACATCCCGCGATTTACCTCCACCAAAGATACGGTGGAGCCGATTGGTGGTGGTGGGATTAGTCGGCCCGAAGGCTGGGAACACAGGCATCAAAAAAAAAAAAAAAAAACAATCCAAATCAATCTACCTAATGGGTCATGGCCCAATGGTATCTTGGGTGGCTTCCCGTAGGGGAGGTCACCGGTTCGATTCCCCCCAAGGGGAATCTTTGTGGATTAATTTCTTCCTTGGGTTTCAGGGTCCTTAGAAGCCCCCAGGCACATTCATTCAGTTAAGGAAGCGGCATTGCTGGGCTTGCAACCTCAGTGTGGGGAGTTCAACTACCGCGTAGTAGGAGGGCTCCGCAGGGCCGGGAGTATAAGGGTCTTTGCCACTGGTCGATTTGGGCATATCCGCGATTTACCTTCGCTAGGACACTGTGGGGCCGGTAGCTAGTGGTCCAGGACTAAATAGGAGACCTATGAAGTACATTGATATCATTGCACGAACCTAGTGTTCCAAAGAATGCATGCCATATCCACAAGTCATATGATGCAACAGCTTCCAAAATGAGAGTTGGCTTTCCACTTATTCCTGCAAATTGACCAGCCCAAGCTTTACGATAATTCTTCCATTCCATGTGCATGCAATCAATACTTCCCATCATTCCATGTAATCCCCGTTTTTCTCCAGCATAAAGTAATCTTGCCAAATATTGTTCATTAGGCCGTCGAAGATATTGGTTGCCAAAATTTGAAATTACACCTTCTACAAATCGAATAAGAGATTTTCTTGTTACAGCTTCACTTATTCGTAGATATTCGTCAACCGCGTCAGCTGATGTCCCATACGCCAACACCCTCGTAGGCCGCGGTACATTTTTGCAATGTTGAAAGGCCTTGTCTACCAGTAGCATCATGCCTTTGTTGAAAGTATTCATCACTGATAGTGAGTTCTCTAACTATACGGAGGAACACATGCTTACACATGCGAAATCTACGACGGAATATATCTGCATGGTAGGTTCGATTGTTAGAAAAATAGTCGTTGAACAAACGATCTGCACCTTCTTCACGCCGCCTCTCAATAAATCGTCTACTTGACCGTTGAGTGGAACTTGTAGATTCTGAAAATAAAGTAGGAATGTTAATGATCACATCTTCAAGAATGCGATCAATTTGGCGATTTTGCTGAACAACTCTTGCGTTCCATTCATCAATTTTGACAGAATTGGATGAATCAGAACTAGAGTTTGACTCTTGGGATGAGTTTTCATTTGAAGACATTTGTAAATGAATATTGAATTTTATTATAAGTTTGATATGGATTTAATAACAATTTATAGAACTTTAGAAACAATGATAATTAAAGCATAGGACAAACATAACATGAATTTTACATGTGAATACTGAACCATGCAGCTTAATGATAATAAACACCAGGATAAAAATCACATGGATTCTGAACCATCTACAAAGAAAAAGTTGACAAAAGAAAAAAGTTGATATAACAACTCATTACATGGATTTTGACAACTCACTATAAAAGATGATAATAAACACCAGGACAAAAATTAGAAATATAACTTTTGTGATTCCTTACCTTTTCCTTTCCTTTTAGCAACATTTCTTTCCTTTTAGAAACATTTCTACCTTCTGGACGAGAAATTGTTGGAGAATCACAAACTGGAGTTTGTGGGTTTGAAGGAATTGAATGCTCCCCATCTTCATTTGTCCTTGATCTTTTTGAGCTGCCACCACTTTCCTCGTTGTTCTCCAAATCTTCATATGTACGTGTTGTACTGTGATTCAGATTTAACTCCCACTTGGAATGTTTACTCATAACTTCTTGAAAAACATGCAAATCGGTAAACTTGCTACCACCGGCCTCATAAATTGTATGAGCATATGTCTCAATATCCTTCTTGCTCATTCCACTCCTTCTCCGACCATATGCTTCCTTGTATGCAGCAATTCATTTGTTCACATTATCATTAAGTCGTTTATAACGACTTTTCATTTAATTCACATTTCTTTTATGTATTTCTTCCGGATTCTCCGCTCGAGCTTCTTCGAATAATTTCGCCACTCGTGCCCATATAACAGTACTCTTCTGGTTATTTCCACGCACACTATCTTCACTAACGAAAATCCAACTTGACATCAGTGCCACATCTTCTTTCACAAGCCAAGTAACACATTTCCCCCTTTTCGTGCAGATTTCAGGTCCGTTTGTTCATCGCCTTGAAATAAATTTCGAGAGATATTTTGTGACTATTGGACATTTATTGAAGTAGGAAATTGAGTGAGATTTGGAGAAACTTGAGATTGTGAATAACTTTCAAAATTTTGAGTGTTTGTCAAATTTTGAGAATAATATTCAGGGTTAGAATAATTTTGAGAGTTGAGGTATACTTGAGAGTTGAGATATTCTTGAGAGTTTGAATCAAATGAAAAATTTGGGTCCATAATAACAATGAGAAATTAAGGAAAGAGATAGAAAAAACGATTTAATTATAGAGAAAAGAGAGAATTTTAGATTGTGCTTCAAATTCAATAAACTTGATCTCTATTTATAGAGGATAAAAAAATAAAAATTTTGATATTTTTTATTTTTTATTTTAATAAATTTTTAATATAATTAAAAATAATTTAAGTTAAAAATGGAAAAGTATATTTTAAAAAATCCACCAACCAATGGTTGGTGGACATGTGTCCCAAATTGGATCACAATCTTAGATTGCTTCTCCAATCTAGATCACCAAACTTCACCAATCTTCATTTCTTTTTTTTTTTTCCAAAAGTTTTGTCATTTTCCTACGATCTACCCAGGTGGTCACGGATAAAGGAGGTGACCTCCTTTATCAATAACCTAATCCAATCTAATTCAACAATATAATATTATTTCTCTCTCTTTCACATATATCATCTACAATCCAAATCAATATCTTCATTTTTTGACTTTATTCACAATCCAATCCAACCAACCAACCCAACTCAAATATCATTTATTCTTTATTTTTTATTACATATATTATTAACCTCATTTTTCTTATTTTTTGTCTTGTAATAAATTTATAAAACATTTTATATTACTAAATTTATATAATTATTATACAAAAATACGATATATAAAAAAATATAAAAATGAAGTTACATTTGAAATTCAAATTCACCTTTTATAAATACATCACAAAAATAAAATTACAAATCCATAAATTGAAATTTCATATTTAATTATTATTACCAAATTTTTGCCATATGTACTCGATCAAGTCATCTTTAAGAGCTTTGTTGGCTTCTCTATTACGGAGTTGTGCTCTGTTAGTCATATATGTTAATAAATTTGTAACTCGTTCGGTACAATATTGAAAAGGTTGATCGTCACCTTCTTCCACCACTCCATTTTGACAGTTTGTAGGTTTATCATTTTGAAATTCTGTAGGATCATAATAAGTCTGATATGTGTCTCGTTCATCCTCTACTATCATATTGTGCATGATGATACAAGCCATCATAATTCTTCCGATGTTATGGCGATCCCAAATAAGGCATGGGCGTTTGATAAATGCGAACCGGGATTGTAGAACTCCAAAAGCCCGTTCAACATCTTTTCTAGCAGCTTCTTGATGTTGAGCAAACAACTTGTGCTTTTGAATTGTAGGAGAAGTAATTGATTTAACAAATGCAGCCCAATTTGGATAAATGCCATCTGTGAGATAATATCCCATATTATTTTCGCAACCATTCACGACGTAACTAATTTCAGGTGCTCGTCCTTCCAAAATATCATTGAAAATAGGAGACCTATGAAGTACATTGATATCATTGCACGAACCTGGTGTTCCAAAGAATGCATGCCATATCCACAAGTCATATGATGCAACAGCTTCCAAAATGAGAGTTGGCTTTCCACTTCTTCCTGCAAATTGACCAGCCCAAGCTTTAGGACAATTCTTCCATTCCCAGTGCATGCAATCAATACTTCCCATCATGCCAGGTAATCCACGTTTTTCTCCAGCATAAAGTAATCTTTCCAAATCTTGTTCATTAGGCCGTCGGAGATATTGGTTGCCAAAATTTGAAATTACACCTTCTACAAATCGAATAAGAGATTTTCTTGTTACATCTTCACTTATTCGTAGATGTTCGTCAACCGCGTCAGCTGATGTCCCATACGCCAACACCCTCATGGCTGCAGTACATTTTTGCAATGTTGAAAGGCCTTGTCTACCAGTAGCATCATGCCTTTGTTGAAAGTATTCATCACTGATGGTGAGTTCTCTAACTATACGGAGGAACACATGCTTACACATGCGAAATCTACGACGGAATATATCTGCATGGTAGGTTGGATTGTTAGAAAAATAGTCGTTGAACAAACGATTTGCACCTTCTTCACTCTGCCTCTCAATAAATCGTCTTCTTGACCGTTGAGTGGAACTTGTAGATTCTGAAAATAAAGTAGGAATGTTAATGATCACATCTTCAAGAATGCGATCAATTTGGCGATTTTGCTGAACAACTCTTGCATTCCATTCATCAATTTCGACAGAATTGGATGAATCAGAACTAGAGTTTGACTCTTGGGATGAATTTTCATTTGAAGACATTTGTAAATGAATATTGAATTTTATTATAAGTTTGATATGGATTCAATAACAATTTATAGAACTTTAGAAACAATGATAATTAAAGCATAGGACAAACATCACATGAATTTTACATGTGAATACTGAACCATGCAGCTTAATGATAATAAACAACAGGACAAAAATCACATGGATTCTGAACCATCTAAAAAGAAAAAGTTGACAAAAGAAAAAAGTTGATGTAACAACTCATTACATGGATTTTGACAACTCACTTTAAAAGATGATAATAAACACCAGGACAAAAAGTAGAAATATAACTTTTGTGATTCCTTACCTTTTCCTTTCCTTTTAGCAACATTTCTTTCCTTTTAGCAACATTTCTACCTTCTAGACGAGAAATTGTTGGAGAATCAAAAACTGGAGTTTGTGGGTTTAAGGGATTGAATGCTCCCCATCTTTATTTGTCCTTGATCTTTTTTAGCTTCCGCCACTTTCCTCGTTGTTCTCCAAATCTTCATATGTACGTGTTGTACTGTGATTCAGATTTAACTCCCACTTGGGATGTTTACTCATAATTTCTTGAAAAACATGCAAATCGGTAAACTTGCTACCACCGGCCTCATAAATTGTATGAGAATCAGTCTCAATATCCTTCTTGCTCATTCCACTCCTTCTCCGACCATATGCTTCCTTTTATGCAGCAATCCATTTGTTCACATTATCATTAAGTCGTTTATAACGACTTTTCATTGAATTCACATTTCTTTTATGTATTTCTTCCGGATTCTACGCTCGAGCTTCTTCGAATAATTTCGCCACTCGTGCCCATATAATAGTACTCTTCTGATTATTTCCACGCACACTATCTTCACTAACAAAAATTCAACTTGACATCAGTGCCACATCTTCTTTCACAAGCCAAGTAACACATCCCCCCCTTTTTAGGATATATGTCTGTTTGTTCATCGCCTTGAAATAAATTTCGAGAGATATTTTATGACTGTTGGACATTTATAGAAATAGGAAATTGAATGAGATTTGGAGAAACTTGAGAGTGTGAATAGCTTTCAAAATTTTGAGTGTTTGTCAAATTTTGAGAATAATATTCAGGGTTTGAATAATTTTGAGAGTTGAGGTATACTTGAGAGTTGAGATATTCTTGAGAGTTTGAATCAAATGGAAAATTTGGATCCATAATAACAATGAGAAATTAGGGAAAGAGATAGAAAAACGATTTAATTATAGAGAAAAGAGAGAATTTTAGATTGTGCTTCAAATTCAATAAACTTGATCTCTATTAATAGAGGATAAAAAAATAAAAATTTTGATATTTTTTGTTTTAATAAATTTTTAATATAATTAAAAATAATTTAAGTTAAAAATGAAAAAGTATATTTTAAAAAATCCACCAACCAATGGTTGGTGGACATGTGTACCAAATTGGATCACAATCTTAGATTGCTTCTCCAATCCAGATCACCAAACTTCACCAATCTTCATTTCTTTTTTTTTTCAAAAGTTTTGTCATTTTCCTACGATCTACCCAGGAGGTCACGGATAAAGGAGGTGACCTCCTTTATCAACAACCCAATCAAATCCAATTCAACAATATAATATTATTTCTCTCTCTTCCACATATATCATCTACAATCCAAGCCAAACTTCTTCATTTTTTGACTTTATTCACAATCCAATCCAACCAACCAACCCAACTCAAATATCATTTATTCTTTATTTTTTATTACATATATTATTAACCTCATTTTTCTTATTTTTTGTCTTGTAATAAATTTGTAAAACATTTTATATTACTAAATTTATATAATTATTATACAAAAATACGATATATAAAAAAATATAAAAATGAAGTTACATTTGAAATTCATATTCACTTTTTATAAATACATCACAAAAATAAAATTACAAATACATAAATTGAAATTTCATATTTAATTATTATTACCAAATTTTTGCCATATGTGCTCGATCAAATCATCTTTAAGAGCTTTGTTGGCTTCTCTATTACGGAGTTGTGCTCTATTAGTCATATATGTCGATAAATTTGTAACTCGTTCGGTACAATATTGAAAAGGTTGATCGTCTTACCAGGTTTATTGTTAGAAAAATAGTCATTGAACAAACGATCTGCACTTTCTTCACGCTGCCTCTCAATAAATCGTCTTCTTGACCGTTGAGTGAAACTTGTAAATTCTGAAAATAAAGTAGGAATGTTAATGATCACATCTTCAAGAATGCGATCAATTTGGCGATTTTGCTGAACAACTCTTGCATTCCATTCATCAATTTCGACAGAATTGGATGAATCAACTAGAGTTTGACTCTTGGGATGAGTTTTCATTTGAAGACATTTGTAAATGAATATTGAATTTTATTATAAGTTTGATATGGATTCAATAACAATTTATAGAACTTTAGAAACAATGATAATTAAAGCATAGGACAAACATCACATGAATTTTACATGTGAATACTGAACCATGCAGCTTAATGATAATAAACACTAGGACAAAAATCACATGGATTCTGAACCATCTACAAAGAAAAAGTTGACAAAAGAAAAAAGTTGATGTAACAACTCATTACATGGATTTTGACAACTCACTATAAAAGATGATAATAAACACCAGGACAAAAATTACTTACCTTTTCCTTTCCTTTTAGCGAAATATAACTTTTGTGATTCCTTACCTTTTCCTTTCCTTTTAGCAACATTTCTTTCCTTTTAGCAACATTTCTACCATCTGGACGAGAAATTGTTGGAGAATCACAAACTGGAGTTTGTGGGTTTGAAGGGATTGAATGCTGCCCATCTTCATTTGTCCTTGATCTTTTTGAGCTGCCACCCATTTCCTTGTTGTTCTCCAAATCTTCATATGTACGTGTTGTACTGTGATTCAGATTTAACTCCCACTTGGGATGTTTACTCATAACTTCTTGAAAAACATGCAAATCGGTAAACTTGCTACCACCGGCCTCATAAATTGTATGAGCTTCAGTCTCAATATCCTTCTTGCTCATTCCACTCCTTCTCCGACCATATGCTTCCTTGTATGGAGCAATCCATTTGTTCACATTATCATTAAGTCGTTTATAACGACTTTTCATTGAATTCACATTTCTTTTATCTATTTCTTCCGGATTCTCCGCTCGAGCTTCTTCGAATAATTTTGCCACTCGTGCCCATACAATAGTACTCTTCTGATTATTTTCACGCACACTATCTTTACTAACGAAAATCCAACTTGACATCAGTGCCACATCTTCTTTCACAAGCCAAGTAACACATTCCCCCCCCCCTTTCAGGATTTGTGTCCGTTTGTTCATCGCCTTGAAATAAATTTCGAGAGATATTTTGTGACTGTTGGACATTTATAGAAGTAAGAAATTGAGTGAGATTTGGAGAAACTTGAGAGTGTGAATAGCTTTCAAAATTTTGAGTGTTTGTCAAATTTTGAGAATAATATTCAGGGTTTGAATAATTTTGAGAGTTGAGGTATACTTGAGAGTTGAGATATTCTTGAGAGTTTGAATCAAATGGAAAATTTGGATCCATAATAACAATGAGAAATTACGGAAAGAGATAGAAAAAACGATTTAATTATAGAGAGAAAAGAGACTTTTAGATTGTGCTTCAAATTCAATAAACTTGATCTCTATTTATAGAGGATAAAAAAAAATAAAAATTTTGATATTTTTATTTTAATAAATTTTTAATATAATTAAAAATATTTTAAGTTAAAAATGGAAAAGTTAATTTTAAAAAATCCACCAACCAATGGTTGGTGGACATGTGTCCCAAATTGGATCACAATCTTAGATTGCTTCTCCAATCTAGATCACCAAACTTCACCAATCTTCATTTCTTTTTTTTTTTTTTCAAAATTTTTGTAATTTTCCTACAATCTACCCAGGAGGTCACAGATAAAGGAGGTGACCTCCTTTATCAACAACCCAATCCAATCCAATTCAACAATATAATATTATTTCTCTCTCTTCCACATATATCATCAACAATCCAAACCAATCTACCTAAAGGGCCTTGGCCCAGTGGTACCTTGGTGGCCTCCCGAAGGGGAGGTCACCGGTTCGAGTCCCCCCAAGGGGATTCTTTGGGCTTTAATTCCTACCTTGGTTTCAGGGTCCTTAGGAGCCTCCTGGCACATCCGCGTGCTTAAGGAAGATTGCCGGCTTCAGATCCTCGCAGTGTGGGAGTTCGAATTCGACAGGGAGCATTTGGAGCACCCAATCGGTGTTGTCAGAAGAGTGATGCAATTGCCTCGACAGAGCAACCTGAGCAACATCCGGTGATGTAAGAGTGATGTAAATGCCTTGTAGGAGGGCTCCCTTGGGGGCTCGAAGTATAAGGGGGTACCGCCACCCTACCGCATGGTGCACATCCCGCGATTTACCTCCGCCAAAGATACCGAGTGGCCGGCATCATGGTCCAGGGATAATTTCTACGCCGAAAAACCCGGGTATCAAAAAAAAACAATCCAAAACCAATCTTCTTCATTTTTTGACTTTATTCACAATCCAATCCAACCAACCAACCAATCAAACTCAAATATCATTTATTCTTTATTTTTTATTACATATATTATTAACCTCATTTTTCTTATTTTTTGTCTTGTAATAAATTTATAAAATATTTTATATTACTAAATTTATATAATTATTATACAAAAATACGATATATAAAAAAAATGAAGTTACATTTGAAATTCAAATTCACTTTTTATAAATACATCACAAAAATAAAATTACAAATACATAAATTGAAATTTCATATTTAATTATTATTGCCAAATTTTTGCCATATGTGCTCGATCTAGTCATCTTTAAGAGCTTTGTTGGCTTCTCTATTACGGAGTTGTGCTCTGTTAGTCATATATGTCGATAAATTTGTAACTCGTTCAGTACAATATTGAAAAGGTTGATCGTTACGCAAATTAAGGGTGGAAAAAATATTGTGAGTGTAATAGTAAAATAGGAGAAAGAATGAGTGGAGGAAATATTAAATTTGAAAAATGTTGTGAGTGTAGTAGTAAAATAGGAGAGAGAATGAGTGGGTGAAATAGTAAAGATTTTTTTCCAAAAAAATAAAGATGAAGTTTTAAATGGAACACCTAAAATGGCAAAAGGTGAAGTTATTAATGGGACGGAGGGAGGGAGTGTATATAATGTTAAACATGAAATTTAGAAAGAGTAAATAATTTTAGGTTAATTTCATAAATGTGCATGCAAATATAATTAAATATTTAAATCCTAAAGATATTATTTTTTTAAATGTAGGAGTATTTATTTTTGACACATTTAAAATTCAAACGAATAAATGAATAAGGACATCCTACACCGTAAATGGTGGAGAAAAGCCACACGTGTATCAGAGAAGCTGTGTCCATTTGTCAAACCCAATAATTATTTTGGGCCCACTTGTCGTAACCTAACGTTATGATTTTAAAAATTTTGAAATGACGCCAACGATCGAAATAAAACATGATCAGACGGTTCATAATTATTACACCGACATATTTATTGAGAAAACTTCAACTTTGTCTATCTTATTTAAGCATGTGTTTTATTTTTTAGCATTATTTGTTTTATCATTGTTTTTAAATAATTGTATCATTTTATAACAAATTTAGGTTTAAAATGACAATAATGTTTGTAATACAATAGTAAAAATAAAATAAATTGAATTTAAATAATAGATTTGGATATAAATGACATTATTATTTTTAATAAAATAATTAAAAAAATTAATAGTAAAAATTAAATACTCTCTCCGTCCCATTTAAACCTTCATCATTTTGAAGGAGCACGCAAATTAAGAAAAAAAAATTAGTGAATAAAGTGTTGTGAGTATAAAAGTAAAATAGAAAAGAGAATGAGTGGAGAGAATAGTAAAATTGATTGGTGTTGTGAGTATAAAAGTAAAGTAGGAGAGAAAATTAGTGAGTGAAATAGTAATTTTTTTTTACTATTTTAGAAAATGTGAAATTTTTAACGAGACATCCATTTTGACAAAATCACAAACTTCAAATGGGACTGAGGGAGTACATCTCAAATACGATTAGCGTGAAACGTAGCTCAGACCCCATACCTCAACCGGAGACATTACAGATTTCATCCGAAGAGCGTGAACTCAACGCTCTATATAAATGGTTAATTGGATTTCCATTGAATTGAACTACCTCCTAGGGATGGCCAAACCGAACCGGAATCGAATCAGAACTGGAAAATCGGACTGAAATTGGATCGAAAAAGGCCGGAATCGCCATGAACCGCCACGAAAATCGAAACCGGGGTAACCGGAACCGTTTGGATAAGGGTCGGTTAAGGTTCACATAAATGGTGAATCGTACCGGAACCGAAACCGGAAATTCCTTATTTTTCAATAATTTTTAGCTTCTTTATTCATTATTGACCGGAACTGGACTGGAACCGGATCGAAAAAGCCCGGGACCGCCATGAACCGCCACGAAAACCGGAACCGGGATAATCAGAACCGTTTTGAATAAGGGCCGATTAAGGTTCACCCTTTTGCCAAATCGAAACCGGCGATTCCGAACCGAAACCGGGTCCAGAATCGATTTTGGCCATCCCTATTACCTCCGCCCTTTTTATTTGAAGGAAAAAAACATGAATTAAAGTAGGTAAAAATCATATTTTTGTTATTAAACTTTAGTTTTTTTTTAAATATTATCACTGAACTATTATTTTTTAAAATCTTCTAACTGAACTTTCACAATGTTCAAAATATGCTCACTTTATTAATATATTCGCTAAAAATCTAAAGAAATTTAATCACACAACTTAACATAATGATGTCCGTTAAATTTTCAACCAATTTATTAACATTATTGACATGTATGATGAATAGTACAATTTTTTTAATGTAAATTGTCATTAGCACATAGTTTATAAGAAATATTACAAATTAATCTCCTCAAAAAATTATTTACTCTAGGTCGTATTTAACAAAACTATTCATGTGAGGTTATGTGGTTAAATTTCGTTATATTTTAAGCGAATTTATTAACAGAGTAAGCACATTTTGAAAAATATAAATGTTCAGTGAAAACATTTTGAAAAAAAAATAGTTCAGTAAGAACATTTTTAAAAATGCTATAGTTTAGTGATGAAAAAAAATATGATTTTTGTCTGAAATAAATACTATTAAAATACATTTATTTTATTCCTAATTAATTAAAAGTAGTGTTTTTAAAATATTAATTTTGAGACAAAAATAGTATATCTAACCAATATTTTTGAAGCAAGCTGACCGGGCTGATTGAGGAGTACTTTTTTAATATTGAGCCAAAATTTTTGTAAGGAAGTTATATTTTTCTATAAATATTCAATTAGATTAAATACTTTGATAAAAATGATAATATATTTATTATTGAATAACATTTCACTGGCAACTGGCAACTATGATAGGTGACAGTTTCTCTAAAAAGAAATCTATATATATACTCCCTCCGTCCCACGTAAATACAAACTTATTTCCTTTTTGGTCCGTTCCACGTGATTATAAACTGTCCAAAATGGAAATAAATTTATTATTTTATATTCACCCTACCCCACCCACTCATTCTCTCTCTTCATTTCCTACCACACAATTTATTCAACCAACTCCACTCATTCTCTCTCTTCATTTCCTACCACACATTTTCATTATCTTAATAATATTTCTTAATAATTGTGCCCGAAAAAATGGTTTGTAATGACGTGGGACGGAGGGAGTATATATTAAAGTTGGTGAGGAGGGTTATGGCTTCGCCACATGAACAAGTTTATGCAAACTCTTGATTTTGAAGAAGCCACGTCATCACTATCCCAAAATCTATATGACTTTTGATATTCTCCTTATTAGCTAATACTATTAGTTAATAATAATAGTTATTATATAGATTAACTATTACTATTAATAGTATTAGTTAACTATAATAGTTACTTTATAAGTTAACTATTACTATTAATTGTATTAGTTAACCATAATAGTTACTATATAAGTTAACTATTACTATTAATAGTATTAGTTAACTATAATAGTTACTTTATATGTTAACTATTACTATTAATTGTATTAATTAACTATATTAGTTACTATATATGTTAACTATTACTATTAATAGTATTAGTTAACTATAATAGTTACTATATACTCCCTCCGTCCATTTATATAGTTCACACTTACTGTTTATGCGTAAATTAAGGAGGGAGTATTATATTGAAAGTGTTGTGAGTGTGAAAGTAAAATAGGAGAGATAATGAGTGGAGGAAATAGTAAATTATAATGGTGTTGTGAGTATTAAAATAATGTAGGAGAGAAAATGAGTGGGGTAGGGTTAATATTTTAATAATATAAAGTTTCTATTTTAGGTAAAAAAAACAAAGTGTGAAGTAAATATGTGGACGCCCAAAATAGAAAGTGTGAAGTAAGTAAATGGACGGAGAGAGTAAGTTAACTATTACTATTAATAGTACTCCCTCCGTCCCGGTCGAAGTGTCCCAAAAGGACAATTGCACGAGAATTAAGAAAGTGATGTAAGAAAGAGAAAAAGGTTAAATGTTGTGAGTATGAAAAATTAAATAGGAGAGAGAATGAGTGAGAGGAATAGTTAGGAGAGAGAATGTTATGAGTGTAAAAGTAAAGTAGGAGAGAGAATGAGTGGGGTAGGAAGAATATAAAAATAATAAAAACTTTCCTTTTTAGGAATGAGACATTTTAAATGGGACGCCCAAAAAGGAAACTTGGGACACTTCGACCGGAACGGAGGGAGTATTAATTAACTATAATAGTTACTATATATGTTAACTATTACTATTAATAGTATTAGTTAATTATAATAGTTACTATATATGCTAACTATTATTATAAATAGTATTAATTTACTATATAAGTTAAGTAATAGTATTATAGTTACAATATATGTTAACTATTACTATTAATAATATTAGTTAATCATAATAGTTATTATATACTCCTCCGTCTCAGCCGAGTGTACACTTATTTTCCTTTTGGTCCGTTCCAGCCGAGTGTGAACTGCCCAAAATGAAAGGGAATTTTCACTATTTATCCCACTCATTCTCTCTCCTATTTTACTTTTACACTCACAACATTCTCTCTCTTATTTTACTTTTACACCCACAATATTCTCTCTCTTACTTTTCCTTAATCGGTGTGTCCAACATTTTGGTTCACACTAGGCTGGGACGGAGGGAGTATATATCAAAGTAGGTCGTTAATAATGCCAATGAGCATTTAGCTTAAAGACGTACTTTTCTCGGGAAGGTTAAGGGTTGGAACCCCCTACATTGTATTTAAAATGTTGTAGTTTGAAAAGAAATAGGTCGTTAGTTTTTTCATTCACTTTGTTAACGTCCATAAAAAATGTTGCATACTGACATAAATTATGACATCAAAAATAAATGACATAAAGTATGAACATCAAAAATAAAATAGCAAAAATTGCTACATTGTTAGTCACAATGCAATTCCTATTAAACTTATGTGTAACAAAGTTATTAAAATTGAACACATTTTTTCTAACTTTATAAATGTTAATGTTTTGATTCATTTATAATATACTTATATTATAAAAAATAAATCATGATATTAGCAAATTAGCTTCCCGTGCGGAGCACGGGTTACCTACTAGTCTCATAAAAAAACAATTGACTCTTTATCTTTTTGATACACTAATTGCTGAAATAATTATAATGAATTAATTAATGCTATAATTTTACATTATAAATAAATAAATACTTAATTAATATTCTTTGTCCGAAATAAAGAGTCTTATTTTCTTGTTTGATACATTTCAGACTATGGGTATTATTTTTCTTTTTAATAAAAATGACAAACAATGAATAATGTTTTGGAAATTTATATCATCTACCTTGTATAAAATTGCAAAAAAAGTCAATATTTAATACTCCCTCCGTCTCTAAAAGATTGTCCTGTTGTACATTTTTCAATTATTAAGGAAGAGCTTCACCTTCTTGTACCTTAGTAGATTTGCACTAACATTCATGCCTAAGTTTAAAAATGGGACATACTTTTTGGGACAAGTCAAAATGACAAATGGGACAATCTTTCAGGGACGGAGGGAGTTCATTATTTTTTATCCACTTGAACCATCAATAATGTTTAAACAATTATATTCTCAACCAATTTATAGTTATTTACTTATTTTTTTACTAATAACTAGTGTAACATCCGTGCGATGCACGGACCGTTACTAATACTCAAAATAAGAAAATTAAAATAAAACAAACAGAAAATTGAGTTATTTTTATATATTGTGAAAAACTTTCTTGAATACTAATTTGTCGGTACAAACATCAGAGTGGTCAGTATTATCATCATTACATATCAATATTTAAAATCATTTACCTTTTAACTCTGAATGTAGCGACATATAATTGGTCATTGCAAAAATTTGATTTCTTCAAAATAAAGACCAATTTTTTGAAATTTTTTATAACTCATTTTGGGATGAAGGGAGCTATAAAATTATTTAAATTGCAAAGTAGATGAAACATTGATTAGTATAAAGAGCAAGTATAGAGACAATATTTATTACTCAATAGTGTATCTTAAAATGAACAAATGACCCATTTTAAATATATAGATGGAGATTTAAAAAATTGAGACCAAACTTTTAGTTAAATGAGAACATAAACCATTTCCTACCCACATTAAAAAAAATCAAAAAAGAAAATAAATTGAAATAATAATTTCTTTATCTTAAAATATTATTTTCTTCTTCACTAATTTTTATGTTTTTTTCAATCAAATTAATTCCTATTTATAAAATGATTGTATAATAAGCAAAAATAGTTATGGAAAGTTAAGCAACCATTTAGTACCCCATTGTAATTGTATAAATATTATCAATAGGAATAACTATCTCTATTTAGCCTAATTTTCAAGCCCAACATCAAATGTAAAAGAAAACAATACTATATAAGTACATTAAATTCATGTAAATTATCATTTACGTGAATTACCTGATTTCTAAGGGATAAAAATCATATATTGGAAATTTTAAAAAATGATATAAATTATTATTTTTATTATTTAGCAAAATTTTAAATTGCTAAAAAATCATTTATTTTTTATTAACCCACAAAAAATAAATGCTAAAATCCATTATTTAAATACCAAATTATAAGCCCAAACATGATTAATTATTAATGTTTTTAATTTAATAATATTACAATTGCAATTGCAATAACAATAACAATAATGTTAAAATTAAAAATTTTACGCATAATTTCCACACGTCAAGCCTACAAATCCTAAATAAATTGAAACATTTTAAGGTTGACAATAAATACTATGGATTCAAATAATCGAAATTAATTGCTTAAAAAAACAATTAACTTGCCAAATAAAAATATAAAATTTAATAATTTGATTTGCATGGATATTTCTGTTGGATTTTGGGGTTACAAACGCAGCGGAAGAACTTAGAAATAACAATCAAAACCCTAGCCCTTAGATCCGTCTAGCATGAAGAGATCAGACAAACATGAAATAGAATTACATACCTTGAATGCGATTTGATTTGCCAAAATAGATCTCAAAATTCAAGCCTGGAATTTTGATGACGAATCTTCTATCTTTCTTGTTCAACCTTGGTGATGAATCAATCAACGGAGATCTTCAAGCCTTAGGAGATAAAGCAACCTCCCTCTAATGGTGATCCACACGCGAGCGAACCAAGAACTTCTTCTTGTTGGATTGCTAGATGATACTTCTGATTATTGAAACGTTTTTCAATAATCAATGTCAAAATAATGGAATTATTTGGAACCTTTTGATTCTTAATCAAAAAATCAATCTCTAGAGTTTCATAAACCTAGAATAATGATGTGTGAGAGAGAGAGAGAGAGACAGTTTTTGGCTGCCCAAGGATTTGTATTTATACATTGGTATAAATCCCTAACACTTAGGGTTAAATCCTTGTCAAACACAAAAACCTTATCAGCCAAGGAAACACGTACGGACTGGCTAAATTTTTCGCGCTACATGATATGCCAGTGGCTGATTCTGTCGCACCACGAGCCAAGCCAGGAAGTTTACGTGTTCTGATCAAGGGCACGAGTCGTGCCTGAGGGCACGAGTCGTGACCAAGCCAAAAGAACTCGTTCCACGAGTCGTGACCAAAAATGCAGTCGCGCTGATTTATGGCACGAGTCGTGACTCCTGGCATGAGTCGTGCCTCTGTCATGGCCAAGTGTGTCGCGCCACATGCCATGCCAGATTTCTAATTTTCTCAATTTTCAGCCAGAATCAAATTCGCTCTTTGTGTGTAACCCAATAGGAATTATATTATGTTGGTAGTGAGTCGAAACATTAACCTCACAAGACATAAGTGGTTTCTAGCAAACCATTATGTCCACCCAATTAATATAACATCAAAGCTTGATTTTCCCGATAGATCAAATGTCATAATCCCTTTGTCCATGATGTCCAATTGAACATAAGTCATGGTCTTTGTCAACTCATTCCGTTCAATGCTTTCTCGATTCCGAATATATTGATAATCCAAATGCATTTGATCTCTATCAAATCACTTGAGTGTGGCCACACATTTCATCAACACTATTCATCGAGGGGCCCAAGAAAACATCTCTCTCAACGAGAGGGACAAATCCCATCTTGACTTATCATTCTTCCCTACAAGAATTCAATCGTGCCAACATAGCCCTTATTGCTATCCGATTAAAGATAGTGTTAGACTATATCAAACATAATGTTCATCATGTGGAAGACGATGATAATCTCAGGTTCAAAGGATTCAATGACACGACTATCATGAGATTTAATCATGACAACAGACCATGTCATAAATCTCATAAGTAGGTCATGTCCAATACTTGTTCTCTAGCAAGTATCCATAAGTGTAATGTCGTCTCATTAAATGCGTATAATCATCTCCATGATTATCCATTACCAACTTATACTAGTTGTTCACAACAACTAGGGGCCTTGATTCAATATAATAAACATGTAAACATATAATGAACTAAATAAACATGCTCTATAATAAATGATAAAGATGATACATAACGGTTTAAGTTTAAACATAACTATAGCCTAGGGCACTACACCAACAATCTCCCACTTGCACTAAGCTCCATCTATGTATCGAATACCCATGGACCTCACATGACCATCATGCTTTGCTTGTGCGAGGGGCTTTGTAAGCGAATCCCCAATGTTATTATCGGTTGATACTTTGCATATTTTAACGTCTCCCCGATCAATGAACTATCGAATGAGATGGAAACGTCTAAGTATGTGTTTGGATCGCTGATGTGACCTTGGTTCATTTGCTTGCGCAATGGCACCATTATTGTCACAATAAAGTTCCATCGGATTAGTGATACTTGAAACAACTTCCAAGTCACTAATGAACTTCTTGATCCAAACTGCCTCCTTAGCTGCATCGGATGCCGCTATATATTCGGCCTCAGTAGTAGAATCGACAATAGTACTCTGCTTGGAACTCTTCCAGCATATCGCACCTCCGTTAAGCATAAACACAAATCCCGACTGCGATCGGAAATCATCCTTGTCGGTTTGGAAGCTAACATCTGTGTAACCTCTTACAACAAGATCTTCTTCCATCCCTCCAAATGCCAAGAATGCATCCTTAGTCCTTCTTAAGTACTTAAGGATTGTCTTGACTGCCATCCAATAGTTCTCACCAGGATCAAATTGGTATCGACTCGTCATGCTCAAAGCATACGAGACGTCGGGTCTAGTACAAATCATAGCGTACATGATAGATCTAATAGCCGAAAACTTCACTCATCCTCTTTCGCTCATCAGTTGTCTTAGGACACTGCGTCTTGCTAAGAGTAACACCATGACCCATTGGCAAGTTGCCTCTTTTAGAAGTTTCCATTTTGAATCTTCTAAGAACCTTGTCAATGTAGGTACTTTGACTCAAACCAATTATCCTCTTATATCTATCTCTATAGATCTTGATACCAAGGATGTAAGCGGCTTTGCCCATATCTTTCATTGAGAAACATTTTCCTAACCAAGACTTGACAGTCTGAAGCGCAGAAATGTCATTTCCAATGAGTAAGATATCATCGACATACAATAAGAGAAATAATACTACGCTCCCACTGAATTTCATGTATACACAAGGTTCATCTTCGTTCTTGACAAAACCAAACTCTTTGATTTTCTCGTCAAAACGAAGATTCCAACTCCTAGAAGCTTGCTTCAATCCGTAAATGGATCTCTGCAACTTGCACACCTTGTTAGAATTTCTTGGATCGACAAAACCTTCGGGTTGTGTCATATACACATCCTCAAGCATTTTTTCATTAAGGAAAGCGGTTTTGACATCCATTTGCCATATCTCATAGTCGTAATACACAGCTATGGCAATCAAAATTCTAACAGACTTAAGCAAGGCAACAGGCGAGAAGGTTTCATCATAGTCTACGCCATGAGTTTGCCTATATCCCTTTGCTACAAGCCTAGCCTTGTAAGTATGCACCTTCCCATCCATGTCAGTCTTCTTCTTGAAGACCCACTTGCACCCTATGATTTTTACACCTTCGGGTGGCTCAATCAAGTTCCAAACTTGATTATCCGACATGGATTGCAATTTGGATTTCATGGCTTCTAACCATTTATCCGAATCGGGATCGAACATCGCCTCTTGATAGGAAGTAGGTTCGTCATTCTCAATAACTTTCACTTCATTACTTTCCGACACGAGAAACCCATATCTCTCGGGTGTGGATCGTAACCTATCCGTTCTACGATGGACTTGTGGATCTTGAATCGGTTCCACAAATTCTTGTGGACTTGGTTCAGTCTCTACTATCGGTTCCATGTTATTTTCGAGTTCTTGAAATTCTTCAAGATTAATTTTACTCCCACTAGATGCTTTATTGAGAAACTGTTTCTCAAGAAAGGTACCATATTGAGCAACAAACACTTTGTTCTCATTGCGGTTGTAAAAGTAATACCCTTTGGTTTCTTTAGGGTAACCAACGAAAATAACCTTGTTAGATTTAGGTGCTAACTTATCAGAGACAAGTCTCTTCACATAAGCTTCGCAACCCCAAATCTTCATGAAAGACAAACTAGGTTTTCTTCCATGCCACATCTCATGTGGGGTCTTAGGAGCCGATTTAGTAGGGACTCTGTTCAGTATGAACGCAGTAGTCTCTAATGCATGTCCCCAAAAGGATATAGGAAGGTTTACTTGACTCATCATCGAACGAACCATATCTAATAGGGTTCTATTCCTCCTCTCGAAAACACCATTCCATTGTGGCGTTTCGGGTGGAGTCAACTCTGAAATAATTCCACAGTTTTTGAGATGATTGTCAAACTCTTGGCTCAAATACTCACCACCACGATCGAATCGAAGTGCTTTAATTGTTTTGCCAAGTTGATTTTGTACTTCATTTTGAAATGTTCTAAACATCTCAAACGATTCACTTTTGGACTTCATCAGATAGACATAGCCATATCTAGATAAGTCATCAGTAAATGTGATGAAATACCGAAATCCTCCCCTAGCAATGTTGCTCATTGGTCCGCATACATCAGTATGTATTAAGTCCAATAAGTCACTAGCCCTTTCACTACTCTTAGTGTAGGGTGGTTTGGTAATTTTTCCAATAAACAAGACTCACATATCTCATATGATTCATAATCATGTGAGTCTAACATTCCATTTATAGATGCGTTTCTCGTTTATATGACCAAGCCGACAATGCCACATTAATGAGTTGTTCACGTCATTCGGTTTAGACTTCTTGTCCACATGATAAACATTTTCAACACTATTTTATTTTTCATCAACATCAAGAACATAAAGGCCATTAAATGAATTTACAATATCATAAAGCATATCATTTAAATAAATATAAAACTTCTTATTCTTAATAAGAAAATTATATCATTCATTATCCAAATAAGAAACAGAAATAATATTCCTACTCAAATCCGGAACATAGTAACAATTGTTCAAAATAAGTACTAAGCCACTAGGTAAAGTTACATCATATGTCTCTACGGCTAATGCAGCAACTCTTGCTCCATTCCCCACACGTAGGTCAACTTCACCTTGTTTGAGTAGCTTTCTATTCCTTAGTCACTGCATATTTAAATAAATGTGAGATCCACATCCGGTATCTAATACCCATGAACTAGAAACAGAAAGAAAAATATCTATCATATAGATATTTGAATCAGAAACAATCGTATTGCCCTTCTTCGCCTTTAGGCCTTCCTTGTAAGCCTTGCAGTTGCGCTTCCAATGACCAACCTCTTGGCAATGGTAGCAAACCGCATCCTTTTGAGACACTTTGGGAGCCTCCGCGGCAACGGCAACTTTTGCCTTAGGTTTAGCAATACTTGCTTTACCTTTGCCATCTTTCTTGAACCCTTTGCCTTTGTTAACCATTAACACAGTATCGGTTCGGGGCTTCTTGATATTCTTCTTTGCGGTCTTAAGCATCGCATGCAATTTCGAGAGATTCTTATCCATGCCAGTCATGTGATAGTGCATAATAAAATGACCATAACTTTCAGGCAATGAATTCAATATCAAATCTGTGGCGAGTTCCAAACTCATCGGATTTCCAAGCCTTTCGAGACGATCAATGTGACCCTTCATCTTAAGAACATGAGCACCAACCGATTTCCCCTCTAGCATCTTGCATGCAGTTAGGGCCTTAACCACATCAAACCGCTCATTTCTTGCTTGCACTTGGAACATTTCCTTTAAGCGCTCCGCAAGATCAAATGCTGTCTCTATGTGCTCAAGGTCCTTTTGAAGAGCATTAGACATAGTGGCAAGCATAAGGCATGCAACATCTGTAGAATCATCATTATGTTTTTTTATGTGCATCCCTATCTGCCCTAGAAGCATTTGCATCAGGTTGAGGTGGAATGGGTTCATCGAGAACGTACAGTTTGTTCTCTTGCCTTATAAAAATTCTAAGGCTTCTGATCCAATTAGAATAGTTTGTACCGCTCTCTTCAAGCTTGTCCTTCTCAAGGACTGATCGCAGTGACAGGGGTTGGTTATTGTGATTAGCCATTCTACAATAAAATATGCAAACAATATAAGCATATATCAATATCAACACATTTATCATGTAAGAGCAAATAATGTATTTCATAAATACTTCTACTAAATTATACACCTTCAAATACAAACACGTATCATATAATCATAGTAGGCTAAGATCCATATTTCACTTAATTTTGGTTTAACTGAGTCAATGCCCGAAATCAAGCTATTTAGGTAGAAACATCAATCATATCACTATATTACTCTTAGATCTTTTATGAGATTTTCATAGACATCATATGTCAAAAAAATATTTTAAATCTCATCTATGTCTTGGGTCAAATCTCATTTGAAAGCACCAATTAAGTCAAAACCTTTTTCAAACGTATGAGACATGGAACGATGCACCTAACTGAGTCAAAACTAAATCAACCATTATCTCATCTTGATCACAAATTAAGATATAAGATGCACTCAACTGAGTCGAAACTACATCAAATACCCTAAAATATCACAAGTGTTCTAATCAAGGAATGGCATAAACTTAAATATTTAGAAGGTTTTCATATTGTAACAAACGTCACATGGTTGTAACATAAATCTCATGTGTACATAATTATGAACATAGGACTTCACAAAATTTCATACAAACAATTTGATTCAATTTTGAGAAATTACAAATTTAATTTAATCATATTAAACAAATCATCAACCTATGTGATAAATTAATCATATTAATCCATCATAAATCATAACCATGGCATATCATTATATACTTGTTTTTCATAAAAATAAAACACATAAAATCTATATCTATTTCATATAGCATGTATAGCAAATAATCAAATTAAATTTAGCATGCCAATTTCAATCCTAATAATGGCAAGACATGGCTCTGATACCACTGTTGGGTTTTGGGGTTACAAACGCAGCGGAAGAACTTAAAAATAACAATCAAAACCCTAGCCCTTAGATCCGCCTAGCATGAAGAGATCAAAAAAATATGAAATAGAATTACATACCTTGAATGCGATTTGGTTTGCCAAAATAGATCTCAAAATTCAAGTCTAGAATTTTGATGTTGAATCTTCTATCTTCCTTGTTCAACCTTGGTGATGAATCAATCAACGGAGATCTTCAAGACTTAGGAGATAAAGCAACCTCCCTCTAATGGTGATCCACACGCGAGAGAACCAAGAACTTCTTCTTGTTGAATTGCTAGATGATCCTTCTGATTATTGAAATGTTTTTCAATAATCAATGCCGAAATAATGGAATTATTTGGAACCTTTTGATTCTTAATCAAAAAATCAATCTCTAGAGTTTCATAAACCTAGAACAATGATGTGTGTGTGAGAGAGAGAGACAATTTTTGGCTGCCCAAGGATTTGTATTTATACATTGGTATAAATCCCTAACACTTAGGGTTAAATCCTTGTCAAACACAAAAACCTTATCAGCCAAGGAAACACGTACGGACTGGCTAAGTTTGTCGCGCTACATGATATTCCAGTGGCTGATTCTGTCGCACCACGAGCCAAGCCAGGAAGTTTACGTGTTCTAATCAAGGGCACGAGTCGTGACCAAGCCAAAAGCACTCGTTCCACGAGTCGTGACCAAAAATGCAGTCGTGCTGATTTATAGTACGAGTCGTGACTCCAGGCACGAGTCGTGCCTCTGTCATGGCCAAGTGTGTCGCGCCATATGCCATGCCAGATTTCCAATTTTCCTAATTTTCAGCCAGAATCAAATTCGCTCTTTGTGTGTGACCCAATAGGAATTATATTATGTTGGTAGTGAGTCGAAACATTGACCTCACAAGACATAAGTGGTTTCTAGCAAACCATTATGTTAATATAACATCAAAGCTTGATTTTCCCGATAGATCAAATGTCATAATTCCTTTGCCCACGATGTCCAATTGAACATGAGTCATGGTCTTTGTCAACTCATTCCGTTCAATGCTTTCTCGATTTCGAATATGTTGATAATCTATATGCATTTGATCTCTATCAAATCACTTGAGTGTGGCCACACAATTCATCAACACTATTCATCGAGGGGCCCAAGCAAACATCTCTCTCAACGAGAGGGACAAATCCCATCTTGACTTATCATTCTTCTCTACAATAATTCAATCGTGTCAACATAGCCCTTATTGCTATCCGATTAAAGATAGTGTTAGACTATATCAAACACAATGTTCATCATGTGGAAGACGATGATAATCTCAGGTTCAAAGAATTCAATGACACGACTATCATGAGATTTAATCATGACAACAGACCATGTCATAAATCTCATAAGTAGGTCATGTCTAATACTTGTTTTCTAGCAAGTATCCATAATTGTAATGTGCATCTCCATGCATATAATCATCTCCATGATTATTCATTACCAACTTATACTAGTTGTTCACAACAACTAGGGACGCAGTTCAATATAATAAACAAGTAAACACATAATGAACTAAATAAACATGCTCTATAATAAATGATAAAGATGATACATAACGGTTTAAGTTTAAACATAACTATAGCCTAGGGCACTACACCAACAATTTCCACATAGAGATAATTATCTCATCGCCAAAATATGGAATTTAACATTACTCCGGTTTCAACAAAAATAAAATTTGAAAAACATTAATCTATAGTATATCATAACATAGAATTTTTTTTGATTAAAAAAAACTATAAAAACACATAGCATTAATTATTTTTTGAATAGAAAGAAAATTAAAAACGAAAATAAACTTATCTTCCCTTAATCTGCAATTATCTTTCTCAACTTATAATTAAAAAAATACTTCACACTTAATTAATTTTCACTAAAAAGATATTGAAAAATTAAAAAGGAAAATTAAGAAAGGATAATTAAGAAATTTATATTTAAAAAAGAGTTTTTTATTTTCTGTGTCAAAATCAAATGAAAATAGTCTCTATTTATAGAAAAATTTTTTATATGAATTTTTGTAAAAAAAATCATTTTAAAAAAATAATTTATTATAAAATAATTGAGGTCAAAAAAATCGGAGGAAAAATAAAAATCTGAAAAAAAAAACGGTCAATCAGAGATCGGAGGTTCTGCCAATCAGAGCCTGCCAGGTGGACATGTCGCTATCTATTTGCAATTTTGCCACACTGTGAAATTACTAAATTGCCCTTGGCTTTTGGGGGGAAAATCTTCACTTTTCTCTTGTTATATATATAGAGATGTTGAATAAAATAAAATATTAGAATGAGATGGAGGAGTAACAAATTTAGAAGACCTTACATTCAACTGGGTTAGTCCTTTGGAGAATGTAGGGATTACATGCACATATGCCATGAAAAAGTTATACTGTTGTACTCAACTTTTAACCCCGCAAATATGGTCTTCATTAGTTTTTTCGTTCTAAAATTAACGAAAATACTGACTAAGGAACTAATTTGGAATATTTACACTTCTCTTGGTAAGCTGTTGATATTTTTATTAAATTATGGGATACGATTGAAAAATATAGTTAGTCTAATGACAAAGTCGTCAAATATATAACATATTTAATGGATTTTATCAAAAAATGACTGATATTTGTCAAATAATTAATGGGCCCATTAAATAACTTTGACTATTCAAGCCAACAATCTATACCAACCATTGAAAGCAATCATTGTCAACACCATATCATTGATCGCTTCCACCTTTACCCACCCCACGGTCCCCACACATCACTTTGATAGATTTGATTTTATGCGAGTTGCCAAAAGTTTAGTGTTATGTTTCACTAACTAGTATTCAAAGGTGAGGATCAATTTGCACATTTTGATTTTTAGGGTGAAGCAAGGAGAATGGGACAATGAGATGTGATAAAGGATAGCGACAACGATGACAAGGAGTAGGGCGTTGCACTGACTTAAAATGGTGTGCGGCGTGGGGGTAGAGATGTGTGTGTCGTCATGTAGATCATGGGGTGGTGGCGGTCATTGCTATGGTGGTGACAATGATTGGTTTTGATTGTTCGCTTGAATTGTAAGAAAATATTTAATGGACCGATCAATTAATTGACGGATTCTATTCGTTTTTCTGACTAAAACCGTTGAATATATTAAAATTGACGACTCTATCAATGGACTAGACGTGACTGGTTCGGTTGAACCGCCGGTTCACGGTTGAAAATCGGCGGTTTCAACCTTGAAAAACCATCAACCGGAACCGAACCGGATAACCGGCTAAATCGGTTACGGTTTGACGGTTATACGGTTTTAACGGTTTTCCGGTTAACCTCCGGTTTATCCGGTTTGGATCTGTTCGACCGAGTCTTTGGTGTTGCTTGGTCGAGCATACCCTTCAAAAAAATGTCAATTTTCTATTCTCATATGCTCGGTCGAGTCTATAGTAGTGCTCGGCCGAGCATATCATTTTTCAACCTTGTAACAGTTAATTTTTAACAGTTTTCGTTAACTTTGTATATAGTATATTAACTTTGTTTTTTTTTTCAATTTTTTTTGGATAAATATAACTAATTGAGATATTGTTTAGTCCTGAATTTTTTTTAAAAAAAGTTATTAAAAAAAATTAAGAATTTTTAAAGATAATAAAACAATTGTCTTTTTAACAGTTTTCGTTAACTTATACTACCCTTCGTCCCATTAGAAAACACTCAGTTACTGTACACGCGTAGATTAAGAAAAAAAATAATGATATAAATGTTGTGAGTGTAAAAGTTAAATAGGAGAGAGAATGAGTGGAGGGAATAGTAAATTATAATGGTGTTGTGAGTATTAAAATAATGTAGGAGAGAGAATGAGTGGAGGGAATAGTAAAAATTCTTTGCCATTTTAGGAAGTGTGTGATTTGTAGCGGGACGTCCAAAAAAGAAAATGTGTGATTTGTAGCGGGACGGAGATAGTATATAGTATATTAACTTCTTTTTTTTCAATTTTTTTTTTGGATAAAGAAACTTATTTGGGATGTCGTTTTGTCCTGAATTTTTTTACAAAAAGTTATATAAAAAATTAAGAAATTTTAAAGAAATAAAAGTAAATAAAAAAGGGACGATACCCTTAAATTTTATTAATTAAAATAAAATTACAAAGAGAGGGACAACCAACCTTACCCTTTTATAAATAAGGGGGGGGGGGACATTTAGGAGCCTTTACCTCAACCTAACTATTACAATTAAATAAAAATAAACCTAACCTAAAGTCTAAACTAATCTAATTAAAATAAAAATTAATCTAAAACATCATTCATTCATCACTACTTTTTGTGGAGTGGTGGTAGTGGTAGTGGTACTGGTAGTAGTAGTAGTGGTGGTGGTGATGATAGTGGTGGTAGTAGTGGTATTGGTAGGAGTGGTAGTAGTAGTGGTAGTAGTGGTAGTAGCGGTAGTAGTGGTGGTAGTAGTAGTGGTGGTGGTAGTGATAGTAGACTAGTGGTGGTAGAGGTAGTAGTGGTGGTAGTGGTAGTAGTGGTGGTAGTGGTAGTAGTAGTAGTGGTGGTGGTGATAGTAGTAGTAGTGGTAGTAGTGGTGATAGTAGTAGTGGTAGTAGTAGTAGTGGTGGTAGTGGTGGTGGTGGTGGTAGTGGTTGTGGTAGTGGTAGTGGTAGTAGTGGTGGTAGTGGTAGTGGTAGTAGTGGTGGTGGTGGTGGTGGTAGTGGTGGTGGTACTGGAAGTAGTAGTGGTGGTGGATGAAAATGAAGAAAAATACTAATTTCGTTAGAAAACTAACTAAAAATAAGGTAATATTTAACTGAAAATTGGATGAGAGTAAGAGAGTATGTGAATATTTAAGAGTAGAAGAGCAAGAGTAGAGAGAATTAATGTGAAAATAAAATGGGAGGAGGGAGGTAATATTTATAGTTAGTAAATTAGACAAAAAAACATTTTTTTTAATTTTTGTCAGCCCACAATTAAAGTTCTGACGAACATAACGGCTAGTTTGGAAATTTACACATTGGAAATGACCCCCTCGGCCGAGCAACTCATATGACCGTTGAAATTAATTTGAAAATGACCGGTTTAGCCGGTTTAACCAGCGGTTAACCAACGGTTTAAACCGGTGGTTGACCCGTTTTTCAAAAAGTCAAACCTTAATCGAACATCCCATTTATCGGTTTCGATTACACGGTTCCGATTAACCGGCGTTGACCGGTTTTGGCCGATTTTGACCGGTTGAATACCGATCGGTTGGCCGATCCGATTTATAAAATGGCCACGTCTATAATTGACTAACTATATTTTTCATTTTAATATCATAATTTAATAAAAATATCAACAACGTATTAAAGAAGTGTAAATATTTCAACTTAGTCCCATCGTCAGTATTTTTGTCAATTTTTTGACGTAAAAACTAACGAAAATTATATTTACGAAGTCAAAAGTTAAGTATAATGGTATAATCGCGGAAAAGTTGGTACAATCACATAAGTGCATGTAACACCCATAAGTGGTGTAAGGGCACAAATCTTTATTCTCCCTTGTCTCCGACTATACAAGAATTGAAAGACGAACATAATGTCGTAGCAAAACAAATGAAACAAGTGTAATACAAAGAAAATGTAGAGGTACCCAGGGGCGGATCCAGTATGGCGCCAGGAAGTGCAAATGACCCATCTGACATTTTGATAAAAATAAATTACTGAGTATTTATATAAATATATATATATATATAAAAAAAACTTGACCGTTTACTACTCTTTGTTAATTCTTCTATTCTCTTCTCTTCTCTTCTCTTCTCTTCTTTCTTTCTTTTTATAAATAAATATATATATATATATATATATATATATATATATATATATATATATATATATATATATAAAAAGAGGTATGACGGATTTTTTGGGTTTCCGTTAAATCACTACAAATTAATTACAAAAAGTATGCTATAGAAAATTATTACCAAAATTATGCTACAGTAAAAGCTACCAAAATTATGCTACAGTAACATTATTACGGTACTTGGCTTTGTGAACATCTCTAGATTCATTACTGAAAGTGAAAAATATTTCAGCCTATATACCAATAATAATATTGCATAAACCATTATATAAAAACATATAATTATAAATTAATTGAAAGAGGAGGAAGATGATGAATACTTACAAATTAGAGGAGATGAAGGGAGGAGAACGCGGTCACACCAGAATTTTACTGCGGAGCTAAAATACTAAAAATATATATATATTTATTTTTTATATTAAGGGCTATATTATGAAGTACAGAAGGTACTTGAAGGATTTTAAGTTATGGGACTAAGGGAGTAGGAAGGATTTTTAAGCTGCCATGATTTTAAGAAAGATTACTTCTTCTTGATTTTTTCACTCAGTAAATTTTTTATTAATAATTTATTCGAATGTTTTACTTGTTTCTTCAATTTTAAATCCCGTTGAAGGCTCTTCTTCTAATTAGTCTATTATACTAAAATCATTTTCTTCTTGATCGAATTCATCAAATCTGAGAATAATTTCTTTTTCATCACTCTCTGTGTCATAAATAGGTTCTGTATCATATTCTATATTCATAAAATTATATTATGTTTCTGCTTCATCTTCGTCTTGTTTAGTTGTTTCCTTTTTAAAGTTTATAAATCTTAAACTCTGTATTCCGTCTATTCCTTCATATATATAGCTTTGTCTTGGTACTAATATTTCATTGTTTTGTTCTTTCAGGTCATCTAGAGACCATTCAAGTCCTGCTAATTTTTCTATGTCTATTTTAATTGGATCTATCATTTGTATAGATTTTGAGGCTATTGTGTTTACAATTCCTTTTATATTAACTTTGTATTTCATACCAGATCTATTACTGTCTTTCCCTAATGTTCCAATACTTATTACAATGTTATTTCCTTCATAATTTTCATAACCTTTGGTTTGTAATGAAATTTTAATGTTTTGTAAATCTTCAATGTCTTTTAATATTCCTGGTGTACAATAAAATAAAGCTGTATTTTGACTTAAGTCTATCTCCTTCCCTAAAATAATAGCTTTCTTTAATTCTGTTTTCCAGGACTTGTCTAGTAATAAGGCTAATAGTTTTGTTCCTAAATTTTTTCTTCCTAAGACTTTAATGCCAATTACTACTAATCCTACATGTGCAAAATATTTTCCTGACTGTTTAATTCTTTGTATTGTTTCTGGCGAGAATAAATCTATAGTGACTGTTCTATCAACAACCCTAAGACTTTCTTCTCTACTGCTTCGTATTAAGACTGTATTAATATTTAGCATACATGTTTGATATAGTATTCTGGGATTTAGTATGTCTAATTTATATTGATTATATAGATCTATATTTCCGTCTAAATTTATCTCTTCTTATATTTGGACTGTTTGTTGATTACTTGTGGAGCCAGATCCTCTTCTAATTATTCTGATAAAGCTGTCTGACGTAATAATATCTTGTATATTACTAGTTGAACTTCTAGATTCTTGTAGGGTCCGACTTCTTCCTAGAAAACTTTGCTGATTACTCATTTTCTTGGTACCCAATGTGTATATGGTAATTGTTTTCGTTTAATTTTAACTTCTTCTCCTAGGCTTAACTTATTAATTCCACTAATTATTCTGTCTAAGTCGTTGTCTAGCGTATGGTTACTAGGTTGTGGTTTATCAATGTTAATTAATAATTTATTTAATTTTTCAATTATCTGTAATAATAGGCTTATGATAAAATTAAAGAGGATAGGGTAGGTCCTATCGGCCTTACTTGTTCCTGTATAAACTGTAAAGCCTGTGACTTTCTCTGTGTTCCCTTCTGCTTTATATCTTTTAGCTTCAGCTAAGGCCTGTAAATATTATCTCGATTGTTCCACTTTAGCTTTCAACTATTCCTTTAACTGTGGTAATAACTTGTTCTAAGTTTTCAACCTGCTTTTCTACTTTTTGTAAAAGTTCTTTAGCTTCTAGAGTCTGTCTAGATTTTGAACTTTCTAATAAATAATTAAGTTGTTGAAACTCCTGTTTACTAGGTATGTGTTTTCGAATTTCTCTTAATTCTACAATAATTTGATTATTCTGATGTTTAATATAATCCAAGTTTTCAACTATTTTAACTAAAGTTTTTTAGTTGGTAGTCGTCAAATTAAAGAGTTCAATTATATTAAGCGAGGATAAAGTGGAAGAATCAATTATGAGAGCGAATCCTAACCCTTAATCCAGTCCTTAAAACCTTAAATCCTTCAAAAATTATTCATATAACCCTTATAATTAAGCATTAATCAAGATCATAACCGAACATTATTAACATAGTATAAGAAGCATTAATTATGAACGAATATTATTAACATAGTATATGACCATAAAATTCCATCATATCAACCTAAGAATAGTATTAGATAATGATTTATCCCTTGTCTTCACCTAAACGGGTTCTTGATATATTCGTGGACTTACATCATATGCCATCGATCAAGCCTGGTTTAGTCTTTTTAGGCTTAGAATAAACCATGCTCTGATACCATAAAAACTTTTTCTTGTTTGTAAAGATCAGAATATATATATATATAATACTAATTTAGAATTAGGAAGGAGTTGATCTTATAAAAAATGCATTTTTCCTGGCACTTAGGAAAAACGTGTTTTGTGTTTCCCCGTTTGTGCCAGTGCCAGTTTAACAAAGTGCCAGTGTGACAAAGTGCCAGTGCATGTGTAACAAAGTGCCAGTGTAAAAAAGTGCCAGTACCAATTTAAGAAAATGCCAGTATAAACAAAGTACCAGTGCATGTGTAACAAAGTGCCAGTGTAAAAAGTGTCGGTGCCAGTTTAACAAAGTGCTAGTACACTAACATTGGCACTTGTTAAATTGGCACTGGCGCTTTTTACACGGGCACTTTTATATACATGAACTGGCACTCTTCACACTGACACTTTTTTACATTGATACTGGCAGCTGCCAGTGGTAGTGTTAATAATTGCCAGCCATTACACTGGCACTTTTTAACATTGATACTGGCACTTATAAAAAGTGCCCATTGTAGTATCAATCAAAAACACATGCACTGGCATTCAAAAACACATGCACTGGCACTTAAAAACACATACACTGGCACTCAAAAACACATGACACTCAACATTATTTCTTTACTCCACATGCTGGCACACATCATACACCTTGCTAGCACTCACCATTAACCTTGCTGGCACTCTACCAACACACATTTCTCCCCAAAATCCTAGCAATAAAATCATTATATCTTGAAAACGAGATTGTTTTCAAGAACCGTGAGGTATCATTGTACACTAGGGACCATCCTTCAAGAACTGTGAGGTATCATTGTTGAAAATTTCTGAATCAAAGACACCAAAATAATGATACCAACGAAGAAAATACACAAAGAAAAGCTCGTCAACACATCACTGATGAGAGCAAGAGCAAAGGCAATGGCGAATGCAAACATCCAACAGAAAACTCAATCAGCATTGCTGATGTGGTTCCAAAAAACCAGGACCCTCTATGGTTTTCGCTCCTTCCAGATTGGGTTTTGATCGATCTGAGTGCTGCCAAAATCCCAACCCTAAAACACCGTCGATTGGAGGACCGATGCGTCGGCTCTGAATCTGGCGGTTCCATATGAAATCTTGATTCCTGGAACCGGAAAAGAAGAAATTAGTTGAAATTGAAGGAGGAATTGAGAGTTTGGAAGATGGAGATTGGACTAGGTCGCCATTGGCGATTAGAGAGAGAAAGGGAGAGAAATCGTCTTTGCGTTTAGAGAGAGAGTAGTGAGAGATGCGGAAGAGTCGACGACGTGTTCTAAAAATACGTTTTTTTTAAGCTAACAAAAAACGCGTTTTTACAAGAATTTGGCATTAGGAAGTCCCCTTAAAGGTCCTCTCACTAAGAGAGGTTTCAAAGGAACTTGAAAAATAATGAAAATGAATCATCTATTTACAGTAAAAGAAAGATTAGAAAAAGGTGGGATGCATCTATGTGGGAAACACTAAAAACATTTGAATTTAGAGATTGTGGGAATAACAAAATTTCATTTGCCTCCAAAAATTTCATGAGGCTTTCACATAAAAATGAAACAAGTAAAAGGCCCAAGAAAAATAATGGATTTAAGGAAAAATACTAAAGACCCATTATTAGAAAAGGGTTTTGTTAGGATACCCACAATAGGAGTATCCTAACAAGTGACCCATTTTTTTGGATCAAAATGCCCCTTCATCTTATACATGAACTAAAAATAAAGAAGGGGTATTTTGGTATTTTAGGCACCAGCAACGCCTTGGTATCAGCAGCGCCTGGGTATCAGCAGCACCTTGGGAATCAGCAGCACCTCGGGAATCAGCAGCGCGTGGCACCAGCAGCGCGTGGACACCAGCAGCAGCGTGCCTAAAATACCAAAATACCCCTTCTTTATTTTTAGTTCATGTACAAAATGAAGGGGCATTTTGGTCTAAAAATAATGGGCCACTTGTTAGGATACTCCTATTGTGGGTATCCTAACAAAACCCATTAGAAAATATTACAACAAACCATTATACTTATAAATATTTTAGTAATATTGTTAGTTTTATCATTTTGTTCTTATATTTTTTTTTATTATACTTATAAACAATTTGCATCCTATATTTTTATTTTTATTATGCACATTCTCATTCTAAATCCTAGATAAGCCACTGGAAGCATCCTCATGATAATGATAACTATGTGGTAAGAAGGTAAAAGATAATAAGAGAGGTTTTGGAGTCGATTACTAAATTAGTGACTGAGATTATACTTGAACTAGTACATATGCCCGTGTCCAAGGACACGGGTGTGGTTTTTTTTTTTTTTTCAAATTAATTTTTTTTTAATTTTTTAAAAAAATAAAAAAATCAGTTACTTAATTAATTTAAGTAAATCCTTCTAAAGCCCACTCTTAATTCAAACCCAAAGTCTTAGTCCAAATCCAAAATTTTAGCACAAATTAAGGACAAAATAGGAAACAGACTAAATAGTGAGGACAAAATAGGGAAAAACCCCTCCGAAATTGTTCATAAAACTGTTCACAGAGGGTTTAATTTATACTATAGATTTACCTTCTCTTCTCTATGGATCGTGAGGGTGTGTTCATCGACCCCAGAACTATGAAAAGGTCAAATACCTACCGACATACTATGAGTATAAAAAAAAGGTAATTTTTTTATTATAATAATATTGCAAATATAAATACGTGATAAAATATCTAGATTCGCTAACACACTGTCGTATCTTAAGGGTTTCGTCGCAGCCGAAGAGATAAAGGTTTCTCTCTCCTTCCAATTCTCTCTCTCTCTCTCTCTCTCTCTCTCTCGGTTTAACTTTGTATCCCCAAATCTAGGGTTCTTATTAGTATCTAACTCCACTCGTTTGGGTGAAATTTGTTACTCAGATAAACTGATTGATTTTCGTCTTCTACTTGCTGCTGATTCTTCAAGAGTTACGTTCTCTTTTGAGCTCAATCACCAGGTCAGATAATTTTAATGATTACTGCGATATTTTACTTCTTCCTTAAATTTTAGAACTGAATCGACAATTGTGCTGATTTTGGTCGAGTTGGTGCTGATCGAAGGTAGTGTAATGTTTGAATTTCTTGTTTTTCGAGTTAATTGGGGGTGTTAGGGTTAAATTTACCGAAATGCTTGTTGATTTGGGGTGGAAACTCGTTGGAATGCTTCTGCATGTTCTCCTTCAAAGTTTGGGGGGGGGGGTTTTCTCATTGTTAGATTTTGATTTTATTTTGTCAGTTATCGTTTTTTTTTTTTTTTTGGTCTCAGACTTTCGATTACCTGAAGCTTTAGGGTTTCTACGTTTTTGGCATTAGCTTTGGTTGAAATTTGGCAATTGAAGTTCTCTTCCTTGTCAATTGCTCATTTCTCTAAGTTGAGGCACCTTAATAGCACTGAGTTGTAATTGCTTGATTGTCAGGATTCTGATTTGGTAGCAAAGGTTTTGATGTCTTCTGTCCCTCCCTAGCTCTCGTAGTGGGGGTATCGTAAAGATCTTAATAAGGTTCAAAATATATACTGGTGTTTTCAGAACCAAATGATCTACATTCTGCTAGCTCTATGATTGTCTCCCATTTATCATAATGTGCTTTGATTGAATAAACTTCCATTTCTGATAATTACAGTAATTATCTTGAGCTATTATGAATTTCCTTGTGTAACTTTTCTTTCCTTTCCTTTACTATCTACATCCACTTTTATCTCCATTAAAGTGTCTAAAGACTAGTTGAATGCATTATTTAGTTTTTTTGCTCTAAAATTTACCCTTGGTGGAGTTGTGTTTGATTCGTGCCAATTGGATTCTGCAGCATGGAGAATATGCAAAGCTACTGGCAACTAGGCGATGATCTTCGGGGGCAAACAAAAGTCACGGAAGATCACAAATGGTTTGTGGCAGCATCAAAGTTGGCTGAGCAAACAAGGTCCAAGGGTGAGCGAAGGAATAATCTGGATCTCTCAAAGGCTCCAGCTGAGATGAGGCCAAGGGAGAATCTTGGCTTTCAGGAAGATAACAAATTTGAGTCACTAAATTTCAACATGTTAAATTTGGACTTGAAGATGACTGAGAATATGGCCAAAAGTTACCTCAGGAATGGTGCATACAATATGAATGCTATGTTTCAGAAAGGCAATGACAACATTATGGGAAATATGACTGGTAGCAAATACAGCGGAAACAGCCATATCAAGGAGCTCAACACTATCAACAATCACAACAACAATAGCAATAATGAAAACGTTAATATTAGCAGTGCCGCTGACAAGAGATTCAAGACTTTGCCCGCTGCTGAGACGCTACCAAGGCATGAGATTCTTGGTGGATACATCTTTGTCTGTAACAATGACACAATGCAGGAAGATTTAAAACGGCAGCTATTTGGTAAGAGATTTAACATTGCACAAGATTTCCTATGATGTGTTTTTTGAACACTTAAAGATCTGGCGGGCATATTTTCCGCAGGTTTACCACCAAGATATAGGGACTCAGTTCGAGCAATCACTCCAGGGTTACCCCTGTTTCTTTACAACTACACTACTCACCAGCTGCATGGTATCTTTGAGGTTAGACTCAACTTTAACCAAGTTCCCTTGATAGCTTTAACTTTAAAAGTATGGTTTGCTATTTAATATTTGTATGCTGAGAAGTGAGTGAGGTTCATAATAACTCATATTAATAAATGTTGTCTTTGAGGGTACATCCTTCTGAAACGTGGCTTTCCAGTTAACCTGGAGATTAGGAGTCTCTTTCCAGTGTTTAAACTCTTAAAACTGCCTCTAGGATACACTTTTGCAAGTGTTAGTGGTTTGATAACCGACTGAAAAAATTTATTTCATTGAACTGATCTCTTGCAGGCAACAACTTTTGGTGGTTCCAACATTGATCCTACTGCCTGGGAAGACAAAAAGTGCAAAGGCGAATCAAGGTTCCCTGCTCAGGTAAAGCATGCAGTTATCAACTTATCATGTTTATCTTCCTCATCGCTTATGTTTCACAGGGATTCTTCATTAATGTTTAATTTTCTTCTCAGGTAAGGATTCGCATAAGAAAAATCTGCAAGGCCCTAGAGGAAGATGCTTTCAGGCCTGTTTTGCATCACTATGATGGTCCCAAGTTCCGTCTCGAGTTGTCAATCCCAGAGGTGTGTTTAAAACCAGAATTTCAATTCTCCCTTCGTCCCAAAATAAATGTTACACCTTGATTTTTTTGGTCAAACTTGATTGAAATTTGACTAACATTTTGTTAAAAAATGATTTATCTTCATCAAATTATAAAAATAGTTATTGACAATGTTACTATTGGTGTATCAATAGCCATTTTTAAATTTCATGAAGATAACCATTTTTAAATTTCATGAAGATAATCAATTTTCGTAAGTTTTTTGGCCAAAGTTCAACCAAGTTGACAAAAAATCAAAGTGCGACATTTTTAGGAGGGTGTAACTGAAGTTCTTGTCTGTGATTGTGATTGGTTTGTCTGTTGTGTATTTCTATCAACTGTGAGTGGTGAAATACTAATCTTTTCTATATATTGCAGACCTTGGACTTGTTGGATCTCTGTGAACAAGCCGGTGTTTAGATCTCAGTCGTCATTCTGGTGGAGTTTCTCGCGTAAGCAAAGTGTACTGGTGTATCATGTGTGTTGTCTAAGGGTGGGTCCTATGGTGGAATTAGAGCTGTATTTTCTTCACAGATTTTCCGTAGACAGCGTAAGCTCGGGCGTAAGTCTAGTTTGTGGTAACTTGTGAAGAAGTAATATGGCCAGCCAAATAACTATGTATGGTGCTGTGCGAGGTAATCTTTAAGCAGCTTGGAAAGAACAATGGCTGTTGTGTTATGGTAAAGTCCTCAGAAGAGGACGACCTTGTTATTCTCGTGAATCCTATTGTTGGAATGGATGTAATTTATTTTTAGGCTACCCAGCACCTGGATTACTCCATCAGCTTTCCTTTAGCAATATGTCAGCCTTCCCCACCCTCCCGTCTTGCCCCAAGAAGATCAATCATGCCATAGACAAGCTATTTGCTTAAGTTGAAAGTTTATCAACTAAAGGCAATCAATTTACCATGCAAAACAAGCAGATTAATCTTGGCCAAATTGGTGTTTTGGCATGTCGATGAACTGCCAAGCCAGAAATCATGGTGCTCAACTAGCAATTTCCTTTCAGGTATTATATGGGAACACTTTATAGCTTGCAAATAGCCTTGTTCATGTATACGTATGAGCTAACGCCATAGCAAAAATCACACCCACGAATGGCCAAAAATCGCACCCACGAATGAATTTGGGACATGGATGCAGCCCAGCAAATTTCTGAGATGCGGGCAAATTAAAAAAAAAATGAGTTGATGTGCATGTTATAATAGTTATAATAGGTTAGTCCAACTGCATGGCATTCGAATCGTGCATACCCCCGGATCCAAAACCATTTCGCTAAAAGGAGCCAAGTCAGTGGATACTGATTCTGAGCAATACCATCAGATTTCTCACAGGAATTCCTCAAATACCAAAATACTACAGGTTTGATCAAACCAAGAAAGAAAATCATTCAAGAGAAAAAGAAACAACTAGTTTCACAGCCATCAAAGATTACAAAATACAGGTTAGATCATCAAAACATTATTAGGATCATAAACCCAAAAAGAAAATGTGCCAATACCTAGCAAACATTAGCAGCACTAGCCCATGCAGCATAAGCTCCATGATCTTTCATCAAGTACAAACCTTTTGGATCGATCTCATCAAACAAGTTGATGTAAAACAGAAACCCATCTGGGCTCAAATCTCTGCAAAGGATCCCTTTGCTCTCAGCACTCAGCAAATGTTCCTTTGCCATTGCCGGAGCAATCCCCAAAATTCTTGCTGCATCACTTGGGCTGATACCTGTCCTCAAAGCATCAGTCTTCTGTACAAGGGATTTAATTCGAGCAAAAACTTCGTCATCACTGTAAGACTTATTCTGGATCACCATTACACCACTCTCAAACTTTCGTAGCATAACGGGAACATCAAATTTCTCCCAAAGCGAGCACGCTCGTAGAAGATCATCAGGGGAAATCAATTCTGTACCACGAGCACGATTGAATAGACAATAAATGTCTATGAGATTCATCATTCCACCAGCTCTTTCGAGTGGAATTTTCACGAAATCGGCCAACTGACGAGATAATTGTTGGTGATATAAAGCTCCGGCAGACTCTTTTGTCACCGGAGATGCGATTCCGACGCTCAACAACCAATCTTGCATCTCTTCTTTCGAGCCAATTTCCTCGTCGTTAGTTGAATTTGATTGATTGCTTGATCCGGAGAGAAGTTTTAACCTCATTTTCTCAGCTAGAATCACCATTTCCTTAGCTTTACTCATCAAAGCATTCAAATCCTGAAATGCATCCTGCAAGCTCTTATCAGTACTCTCCCACATTTCCTGTTCCTTCCTCAAAATTCCGGAAACTCCGACCACCGGCATTGTAATAGCTACCACCGGTGCAGCGGCTCGCTCTCCTCCACCATCAACGCTCGATCCTTTCTGACCATCACCGGAATCATCAGAAACAGTCTCCCATGCTCTCCCCCTCCACGCCTCCAGAAACTTGCCCAAAAACGAGTCAGGATCAGATTTCCCTCTCAAAACAAGCGTAATCACCGTCGTAATAGACCGCGAACCACCTTCGTTGACTCTCGTCGTGATCTGAAACCGAACCCTAGGGCTAGCAAACATTGACTTTATTGATTTCTTCGAAGTAAACACGTGACTAACCTCAGCAAGTCGGATCGCCGCACTACCAGTAGCTCCGGCACCGGAACTACTACCGGGGTCGGTATCCGAAAGCCATAAAAGACGGTGTGTAGTTAGAATTAAGAGACCAGATTTGTAGATTGGGATGGTTGGATTATCTTCGTTTACTAAATCGACTGATGATAAAATAGAGCACTCAACCTCGCCGGATTTAAGCACCGGACGGCCGCTGCTGGTTACTTCCGCTCGCGGCAACCAATTGCCGGCCATCGCCAATTTTCTAAAGCTCTAGAGGGAGGGAAAGCGAGGAAGAAAGCGAGGAAGAAAGTGGGCATAGTTGTTGTTTGGACCCTTTTACCCCAATATTTTCGGCAAAATAAATTAAGTACTCCCTCCGTCCCTGCTCAATTAGTCCCAGTCCCTGCTCAATTAGTCCCAGGTTTATTTCACGGTTTTAAAGAAAAATAAATAAAGTGGATAGAAATTAGAGATGAGAGAATATAAAAGTTAAATACTCCCTCCGTCCCGCTACAAATCACACTGTTTGACTTTTTTAGTCAACTGAATTAATTTTTGACCATGATTTTATGAATATCTAGATATTTCTATGTAATTTTAAAAATTGTTATTGCTTCATCATTAGAAATACTATCAATAACAATTTTTAGAATTGCATAGAGATATTTAGATATTCATAAAATCATGGTCAAAAATTGATTCAGTTGATCAAAAAAGTCAAACAGTGCGGTTTGTAACGGGACAGAGGGAGTATGTGGTAGGGAATAGGAGAGAGAATGTATAAGTTAAAAATATTTAATATGAGAGAGAATGAGGGGGAGAAATATTAAGTTAATAATTGATTTTTTTTGTAAATATGTTAACTTTATAAGGATATAATGAATGATTTTTTTGTAAATATATGGAGATGATAAGGGTATAAATATATGAAAAAATTTTCATTTAAGGAATGGATCAATTGAGGTGAGACGTCCCAAAAAGAAAAGTGGATCAATTGAGGTGGGACGGAGGTAGTACTATTTTTTCTGTTACAAACTGGAGTAGCTAATGACACTTAGTTATTTAACTTTTTTTTTTTTAACACCCGATACGAAAAATGTGTAATTTGTAGTGGGTCAGATGAAAAGAGAGTATGTATTATTTAGTAGTTTTAATCATTCTACTTTAAATACACTTTTATTAAACTCAAACCCTCGAACTATATCCAAAATTGTTAAAAATAAAAAAATAAATAAAAATAATGTAACCTAATGTGAGTTACCTTCAACACCCCCAAATAGCGAACGATTCTCAAATTGGGGAGAATAGAAGCTGAATCAAGGCTAATCGAAGATAAATCTTCAATTGGGGATGACATCCGATATTTTACAAGATAGAGCTCCTGACAAGTTACTTCCAAATAAGTTTCATATAATCTATTCACCTATATTATTTTCTTAATTAAGTTTTGTAAAAAAGAAAATCAGTTTGACATTATGGTTTGGTACTTTAAATAAAAGGAATTGATACATACACATCATTTACAAGAAATTATGTGTATTCAACCATGCATGTACCTTGATTTCAACCTCTATTATTTCTAATTTTAGAACCATTCGATATTTGGGGGTTTTTGTAACTTTGGATGTTGTTAGAAGGTTTGAGTTTATTAAAAACGTATTTGGAGTAGGATGGTTAAAACTGTTAAAAAATACATAAGTGGCTCAAAACGGAGCTAAAGAAAAGTACAGTGTTTCAAAATGTCGATAGGCTTTCTAGCAAAGCAATCCACCAAACTAATAGCACTTCGTTTGAGGGCAAATAGCACATTACATTAGTACCCCAAAATTTCACACAAATTGCAATTTAGGTTCTAATGTTGCATTTTTGGAAATTTAGTGTCTAATGTTTACATTTTGTTGCGATTGTTGCGAAGGTGGTACTTTTTGGACGGACTTTATCTAAAATGGGCGGGAACCGGTTCACGTGCATCTCACGTGGAATTAACTGGTTACTGTCCATTTTAGATAGCGTCCGTCCAAAAAGTACCCATTTTGCAACAAAATATAAACATTAGACACTAAATTACTAAAAAAAATGCAATATTAGGACCTAAATTGCAATTCGTGTGAAACTTTGCGGATACTAATATCCTATTTGCCCTTACGTTTGACAAGTGCAAAAGGTCACTAGAAACCTCACCAAATCTTTGACAAACACGAACTATGCATCCAAATTCCTTAAGATCCTCCGTTTTTTGTTTGATGGCATTTCACGATTTACCAGTTGCAAAGCATGTTTCCAGATGCAATTATTTTGTTCCCGCCAAATACTCCATAGCGTCATTGCATAAAAGCTCATGTTTATCCCCCTGTAGACTTGACAAACACTTGAAAAACCATTGACAAACACATGAAAAACCATTCAATAGAAGACCACCTCCAAAATCCCACACATACCCACTCCTTTCCAACAGTCCTTGGCATAGGGGCATACAACAAACAGGTGCCATGAGATTTCCATACCCCTTGGCAACCACTCATATTCGAGACTGTCACGCCTTTCCTCTGCAAGTTAATGCAAAATATTGTGTCGCCCTCCTTGAGCTTGGGACAAATTTCAATGCCCACGGATATGGGCTGACTTGTGCAGTTGGGCAACATAGCAATGCATCACAATCAATGAAACTGGATTGCGTTGCCTTGGGATTGCACCGGCCCGGATCGTCATCTCACTGCCTTCTGTCAACTTCATGTACTAAAGCTACTATTTACCCCTAAATCTTTAAATTGACTTTAGGAAATTCATGGATAAAATAGTCATTTAATTTTCATGAGGTTGGCAGTAGGGAGACCATGAGACAAAATCAAACCTAGGGTACTGACCTTGGGGGATGACAATGAAATTCATAACTTGGTTGCTACGGCACATGTCACACCTGAGCCTAATTCATCTGTATAGCAAATTTTCAATCAATCTCCATCCACAAGGCTCCATCCAGGCGTTTTCTTCAAACTCCCATCTTTCATGATTTCCCTAAGCCTAGAAACATCCTCCCATCGTCCATCCCTAGCATACATATTCGACAAAACAACATACACTCCATGGTTACAAGAATCCAAACCAAGAATCTCTCTAACTGCCCTCTCTGCAATCTCAACATTCCCATGATTCTGACAAGCATTCAACAATGCTCCCCATATCATTACATCAGCTTCACACACCATTCCCATTATCAACCCCTCAGCCTCCTTCAACCTCCCGCCTCTCCCCAAAAGATCAACCATGCACCCGTAATGCTGTATCTTTGGCTCAATTTTGTACACTTTCTTCATTGAGTCAAAAACCTCTAGGCCAAAATCAACCAATCCGGCATGACAACAAGCTGATAAAACCCCAACAAATGTAATTGCATTTGGGACAATGCGGTCTGTTTTAAGGTCTTGAAAGAGTTTGATTGCTTCTTGGGCGTGTCCGTGAACTGCTAAGCCAGAAATCATTGCATTCCATGTAGCAATCTTCTTTTCAGGCATACTATAAAAATGCTTTATAGCCTCTGAAATAGCTCCATTCTTGGCGTACATGTGTACTAATGCAGTACCGAGAATCACACCTACTTCAATCCCTTTTTCTTTGATATAAATATCAATCTTTTTACCCAAATCCAAACATCCTGACTGCGCACAAGCTGAAAGAACTGAAGCCAACATTGGGGGATTGGGTTCAATTTTATTCACAATAATTTCATCGAAAAGAGCCAGTACTTCTCTAGGACATTGATTTTGAGCATAACCACATACCATTGTAGTCCACAGAGACAAATTTCTCACGGGAATTTCATCGAACAATAAACGAGCATCCTCCAAATTACAAACGATTATATACGCCCTCATTAATCCATTAACAACATGCAACTCTAGGGATAATCCGAACTTGAAAGCATTACAATGCGCTTGTCTTATCGATTGAACCCATCTTAAACTACCCAATGCCTTGAGAAGAAAAGGGAAAGTGTGCTTTCCCGGTAAAACACCTAGCCTTCGCATTTTTACATATAGAAGGAGGGCTTCGCGTGGATTGGGGCTGGCAGCTAGGGTTCGAATGAGGGTATTCCACATGAATGAATTGGGTTGTCGGGTGGTGTTGAAGAGATTGATTGCGTAATCGAGGTTGCCGTTGGGGGAAAGTGAGTAGAAAGATAGTAAGCGGCTGGCAGCAAAATTGTCATGAATTCGAGCCGAGACGAGCATCTGGGCGTGAATCTGTTGTAGTTGACGCATGGAACTACATTTGTCTGCGAGGAGAGAGAGGTGTGGCGGTGGCGGCGGTGGCGGTGGCGGATGCGGAGGAGTTACAGTGCAGTGCAATAGTTTTCTCACGGACGGTGCTTTACGCGGGAACATGTGCGAGCTTTTCCTTTTTAGATAATAGTCTTCACAAGCCTATTGTATTGAAACTTAATACTCCTTCCGTCCTTCGTCCGATAGCGCTTCTTTTTTAAAATGTTTTTTGATTTAATTTGACAAATAAATTACGTATATTAATTAATTTATTTATTATGATAAAAATTTAAATTTATTATTGTTAATAGTTTTAGTCCCGGATCACGTTATTTTTTATGTGACCCCTGCGGATTTCGTCTACAAGAGAAACCATGGCATGGACCAATGCCTGTTGTTGATGTTTCTCATCCTCCAAGTGATTTATAAATTAAAATTTGCTATTATCATCTCACAATAAATATTCAAAATTACTCTTAATCATTTTTCTTTTCAAAATAAATAAATAAATAAATAAATGTTCAAACATATGCATAACAACCCAGACAATACAATTTTGGTGAATATGTCTTGTCTTATTATCTATCGAATATGGAAGTATGTTATATCATGAGGCCAGGGTCTTCACAACTCACAAAATCCAAATAACTTCTAACTTGATATATAGTACGATCCGCATGTTTTTAGAAGCAACTATATTTTGGGGAGGTAAATACTAAATAAAGGGAACCAAAAATACAGGGAACGAAAAATTTCAATCCTGCCCTTGCCCGTCTCGTGTGTGTATACACGAGATGTCATCTATCATTTCGTATATATTTACACGAGATGGAAAGAACACTGCCCTTTCACGTCTCGTGTAAGTTTACACGAGATGTAATCTATCATCTCGTGTAAGTTTACACGAGATGTAATATATCATCTCGTGTATAATTACACGAAATGGAAAGAACGCATTTTCTTTAACTTCAATCGGTTCATTCAATTCGTTCATTTTTCTTGAACTTCAACCTGTTTCCTTTTCTGGAATTTCCCCAAGAAACTTGAAATAGCTTATAGCCCCACTAGGTTATTGAAAACTCCTTCAATTCTGTAATCTGAGTCCATTTTCTTGATCTTCAATCGGTTCGGTATTCTAGAATTTACTGCATTTTCTTTAACTTCAATCGGTTCAGTATTTTAGGGTTTACTTCATTCTCTTGAACGTCAATCAGTTGGGTTTTCCTACAATTTCAATTTTTCGCAGAGATTTTCAAGAAATCTAAGAAAGTGATGGATGAGGGTCAGGCAATGATAGTTTCTGCCAAACGCAAGGATATGGATTGGCATGAAATTAGGTCGGTGATGGACTTGGCCGGAGAGGGCAAGATCAGGTGAGGAAGACGATGGAGGGAGCGATGCGTTTAGAGAGAGAAGGTCTCGTCTAGAGTAGTGAGCGACAGAAATTAAAAAAAAAAATTAAGTATATAAATGGGTATTTTGATAATTTACATAGTTCCCTATATTTTTGGTTCCCTGTATTTAACCATATCCTATATTTTTCTTCTTTATCTGTTTTGTAAAAAATAATATAATATTATCAAAGATAATATAAATTTAAATGATCTTTATAGGTTTGAAAAAATATATATATATATATATATATATATATATATATATATATATATATAATGAATTTTTTAAATACATCATATCCTTTATTCTGTTTTTCAATTTTCTCTCTATCTCATTGGTTAACTTGCCAACTCAAAATATTATTTCCAAAAAGAAATATTCCCCCGTCTCATGACAGTTTCATTTGACTATTCAAACATTTTAACTACCTATTTTCATTTTCATCTCTTAATAATAATAATCTCATTTGATCATTCAAACATTTTATCAACTTATTTTCAATTTCAACATCAACTTTAATGATGTCTAATTATTATTCCATCCATACCAAAGCCATGTTATTTAGATGGATTATACTCCCTCTGCCCCACCCCAAAATGATCATCCTCTTTTTTTGTCATATGAATGAATTTTAAGCAAATAATTATAGGTAGATTTGATACACCATCAACAATAATATCAATAACAAGTTTTATATTATAATAAAAATAATTAAATTAACCTAAAACAATTGTTCAAAGTTTACTATTTGTAGTAATGACAAAAATAGTGAAATTTCCTTTCCTTCCAATTCCTCCTACTTTTGGAAGGAATTCCAATTCCTCCTACTTTTGGAAGGAATTGAAAGGAAGGAAAATTTAAAAAAATTTCTCCTCCTTTCCTTCCACTTCCCTCCAAGAAAAACTCGGGAGCACAACCAGGAAAGAAAATGTTTTAAATTTCCTCCTACTTCCTTTCCTTTCTTTCTTAATTTAAACTCGGGAGCACACCCTTAAATCCAAAATAATCCCGACTATTGTCACCTTCCACATTACAGAAAATTTAGATTCAAGACCCAAACTTTATGCTGTTATTTTTTTAAATGTTGTTTTTAGCAAAGATGCCGTTACTTAAATACTCCGTACAAATAAGAAGAATGCACATTTCCACAACAAATATAAAATGGCGGCTCTACTGCGTTCATCTTAGGGTTCTCATTTTTCTGAATTGAACTTATGTGAGATCGGTCTTTTCCTTTTAAACAAGATTGCTTACATTCAAGCTTGACAAATGGATTTAGATTTAATGTTGTCAGATTGCATAACAGTTTCGATTTTGACAGTACACGAATCAAATCTCAATCGTAAAGATGGTTTTTGATGTGGGAGAGGTGTGTCAAAAGACCATTATTATGTCCCTAAAATCTCATTCAACAATCACCACTGTACTGCCAAACCCGGATCCTAGAGTAGACAGCTACTATACAATGAATGTAAGTACCATTATGACTTCATAAACTTCAGGTATAGTAATGACAACAATTTAGACCCCCTACAATTTACTACGTTAATTGTGGATCCCGGTCTTAAAGTCCATCAAATTATACGTCTATGCATATATATATATATATATATATATATATATATATATATATATATATATATATATATATATATATATATATAGTAGTTCCTTGCAACATCAAAATAAGTGATTCTTACAGTGATAAGCTCCCAAATTGATTATTCCATTCTTCATAATTACCGAGTTCGTTGGGCGAAACAGAAGGCCTCACCTCTTGTAATGCACTCTCAAAGTCCTACAATCAAATGAGACATAAAAGACTTAAAGAGTTCGTGACATACTATATCTACAGAGTTCCACGAGAAATGGCAAAAATATCGTGGTAAGGAAAAAGAAAAAGAAGCATAATTCATTTGAATTAAAACAATGAATAATCAGCTTGAGTATAGATGGCCATATGTCTAGTTTGCATGTCTAGAAGGGAGTACTTACAATCAGATTGACTGGCCTCATATCCTCTTTTTTAAGCTTTTCGATCTCTATGCCTTGTCTCAGTGCCTCTCTAAGTGGACCCATAGAAGCATCCTTTACCAGATTCTTCATGTCAGATCCCGAGTACCCTGAAAGAGGTGAAAACGGACACGTAATTGACGTTACTTGGGTTCAAACAGGAATTGAAGAGAGACAAAACAGTAGCCCCTAGTTAAATTTTTAAAAAGAAAAATTAGTAGTGTAATATTAGCTATTTATTAACTTTAGTGGTTTTGGTACAAAATGCCCCCATTTCCGTCAAGAAAAAATTACACTAAAACTTGCCCCTTTTAGTTGGAGCAATTTTCATGTAAATGAGATTGCCCCCATTTCCGTCAAGAAAAATACACTGACTTTTGTTTTGCCCCTTCTAGTCTAGTTAGAGCAATTTTCATGAAAATGATATAGTCCCCCCTTTCAAGAAATCCTGGCTCCACTGACTAAAAGGTGCCAAACAACACATACAAAACCACACAAACACACATTCTTATGGGCTTGATTTGAAAATTGAAATTGCGTGAAAAAGATACCTTCGGTTAGTTTGCATATGGTATCTATCTCCTCATTTGAAAGCTTAAACAGCCCATCCTTCTCTAAGAGATTCCGTGCTATCCAGGCTCTAGCTTCTAAAGCTCAAATACAAATTGTTAGCCTCAAAACTCAAACTACTACTACTAATAAATACTCGGAAAAGTAGACAACAGAATAGTACACCTGCAGAAGGTAGGGGAATATAAAGTCGCTTAGTAAGCCGCCTCCTTGCTGCCTCGTCAAGTTCCTGCGGTCTATTTGTGGCTCCTGTTGACATACAAACAAACATATCAGCCAAAGCCACACAAAGCCAGCACTGACTCTTGTCCAGAAAGTACATGAACTTGAAGGATCACTGGGACAAAACTTCCAAATTCAAAGAAAACAAAGTTCTAGAGACATACAAATGACATACACAAGTTTCAACTAACGTATTTCAAATATATCTTCAAATTTCCTCTGTGGATTTTCTGTTTTGGGGATCAAATATTTCAATAAGACCCCCCCCCCACACACACACACAGAGACACACAATGAATAGAGAAAAACAATTAAGGGTAAGCAACAATTTTATAGCAAACATTCTCAGTACAGGTGTACAATTACCATTAGCATAGTCAACTTCTTACTTTAAATCAGTGAAAAAATATGACCCAAAAAATGTAAAGGAGCGTGGTTGAGTAATCACCTATAAGCAGAATTTGCTCATTTCCAGTATCAAATCCTTCCATTTCAATGAGAAACTGTGTCTTGAGTCGCCTACTAGATTCATGTTCACCATCTGACTTACGCTGCCACATGTTACATTTCTTAGTGTATCATCTTTAACCACAAGTAAGAAAAGTGAGTATCAAAGCAAAACAAATGGCCATTCAGTAAAACATGAATGTCACCTGCGTGTTATGAGTTGAAATAAACCAGTGCCATTCCATGGAACTCATAAGATTCATAGGATAGGTTCAGTTAGAATTTAATATACCTGAGACAATAGTGAATCTATTTCATCGACAAATATTACAGCAGGTTGACGGCAACTTGCAACTCCAAAAAGTGCCCTGACTAGCTTTTCACCTTCTCCAATCTACAATAACCAACCAACCATAATATAACAAAAGCAGTGCACTTACAAGGTACAACAGTATGTAACCAATATTTGTATGTCAATTGTGTAATGAATGTTTAGGTGCCAAACATAAGGGGCCATAGAGAACGCCATTTGCCAATCAAGCAAGTTCCAACCCAGCTACGGATATAATAGAAAGGTGGATAAAATAACTTGAGAATAACTTACAGTAGCATAACTGATATTGGTTGGCTCTTTTATCCTAAATTTTCTGGCCATAATTAGGCTATCAAATGCTTCATATTAGACATCTAGAAGAAGAATGAAAACAACACCTATCTTCATGGTAAACTCCACTCTATCCCCATTATCCTGGTTCTATTATTATAGCAGGATTCATATTTGCATGAAGAGCGTCAATAATATGGATGGGGCCTCAGCTTACAAAATCACTTTTAGGACTCTCGTGTTATGTTCTTTCTTTCTTAACACCTTAAAGCACCATAAAGCTATAAAAATAATTTATGTAGCCTACTAAGATATGTCTTTAACATGCTGATACAAGTTTTCTACAATAAACAGCAACCACAGAGCAAGAGAGAAATCCCTGGGCTAGCTAAGAATAACAGGCAGACATACAATGTCAAAAACTGAGAAATACTCATTCCTATATATTGTATTTTAGGTATCATACGACAAAGCGATTTTTCTACAGGATGGGGGAGATGGGTTGTTGGGGAGACAATTCGGGAACCATGGGGCTTTGCCGATATCATTTCATGTTCAGTTGGTCATTTGTAATTCGTACTGCCTCCGTTATGAATGATCATTTTAGGAAAATTTTGTCCCATAGTGAATGACCTTTTTGCAAAAAAAAAGTTATCCCTAAATGTTGTTTTACTATATTTTCTCACTATTCATTATATAATTGTAAAACCAGAAGTTTAAAAAGTAGATTTGCTAAAAAAAGGGTAGATAACAAAGATTTTTATACACCTTAGTTACGAAAATTTACAAAAAAGAATGTATTTTTTAAATTTCACCAAAATGAGAAATGGACATTCATTTTGGGACAGAGGGAGTAACACTTTCCATTGATGCAGAATGAGTTAAGTTCTATGAAACAAAAAAGATAATGCAGGATCATATCACAATTAACTGGCAAAATAGATATAAAAACAGAATCAACACATACCCATTTACTTGTTAGTGAACTGGCCGATATGTAAAAGAAGGTTGCTTTAGCCTCTCCAGCAATAGCCTTCCCTATCATGGTTTTACCTGTTCCCTAAGATACGAAGATAAATACAAATCAGTCCATAATCGGTGACCATAGATATCCCTCTGCTTATATGAATATTTGGTACTTACTGGGGGACCAAACAAGAGAAGTCCTCGTCCTGGGGAACGGCATCCCTTAAATATGTCGGGCGTAACAAAGGCCATATAACCATCTCAGTCACACATTTCTTTGCATGCTCCAACCCGGCTAATAAATAGAACAATAAAAAATACAGATAGACAGAGAGAGTGAGAGAGAGAACAGTTTACAGTGCAGATTAAACTTCTATTAAATGAATAAAATAAAATTTAATCAAAATTTAATCATTTGAAGCATCTAATCCTACCAATATCATTCCAACGAACATTAGGATCGCGCTCCATTATCTCATTACTTATATGTTCAATGAGACGAGGTTCTAGGTTCCGTAGTTTCTCAGGAAGTTCTCCATCAGGGCCACATAACGCTTCCAAACTACAATCAGATAATGTGATGTGTCATAGCATGCCTGAGGAGCACCGACCAAATAACTAAGAGATGAAACAAACAAGCTTAAATTCTTAAGCTTTCAAGGGAAGAATAATGTAATTAGACAACTATCTAATGCAACAAAATAAGCCCACAACCAACCACGTCTTTGTTGAGTCATCTAATGCATCTTCGCCCTTCCCTCCTCCAATATGTGAAGTCACATTACCCATAATACCGCCATTGGATCTAATAGGGGGAACAAAATTACCACGAACTCCACGGCGTGAACCCCCATAAGCTCTAGCACCATAGCCTCTGTTAGCTCCATTGCTATCACTTTGTGGGGAGATAGAGGAACTTGGTGATCCAGCCAAACCTCGCCTTTGCCTCACATCCATTTCCTATGGCATAAAGGATGACAGTATAAGAAGTGGTCAGCAAAAGGAAATTGATTAATGTCTTCATATTAGAGGTATATGTATTTGCTTATACAATGTTAAAGGCCAATATTTCATTATTTTCAGATCTTTTGATAACCAAAAATCAAAAAGTTACTTCATGATTTTCACATAAAATTATTCTCCTTGCGATGCTTACCATAATCTGATCTAATCTAACCATAGAGAGAGATGGTTAAGGTACTATGACAAGGATATATGGTTCTCGTGAAATTCAGACCATCAACAACAATAGTATTGAACATGTAACAAGGGAGAAAATTAATCTTCAATGTAAAGAACTTGCGATGGTTAAGAGCTTTATAAGGGCCGTGTAAGTGACTATGTGTTTGAAGTTAAAGATTTAATTAGTTCTGGTTGAACAGTACAAGGGCGAAAATAATCTTCTTCGATGTAAAAACTTGTGATGGTTAAGAGCTTTAAAGGACATTAGGTGTTTCAAGAAGATATATGTTTACCAATTTAGTTTTGGCAGTAACAAATCCATTGCCAGAAACATCCGCAGAAGCTTCTTCAGTGCTAGATTGTGACTTGATCATTCCACTCCTTGGGCTACTTATTTCCATGTGAGCTCGCTTTGGTCTTAAAAAAATTCCAAGAGGCCTATCTTCCTCGTCGACTTTAATACTCGTAGATCTTGAGGCACCATGCCCCTTGTCAATGACAACGCAGTCCTCAGAGCTCACACCTTTGACGTCTACCGAATTCTTGCGCAAACTAGTATTTCCTCTTGAGTTAAGTCCATACAATGAAGTCAATTTTGCCTGATTAAGAACCTTAGGGTTCCTGCATGTCAAATCGTCTTGCCTCTTATTTTGATCAACCTGCAATTTAATGTGCTCAATTAGTAATCAATTTGATCATGATGCTGAAGTCTTTTATCAGCAATATAACTCAAGTTTCAACTGATTCAAAAACTTGAGACACATTCAAAGATGAAATACAGAAATCACAAGTCTATAAGAAGTGAACTGAGCCTAATCAGAAAGCAAATGTAAACAGAAAGTAGTAACTAGGATATAATTCAATATAAGATCATAAACAATGCATGAAGACAAACGATAAGTAGAAAAGATGCAGCGGAAGCGGAAGCATCCAACATCAAGAACTTCATACCGATTGGCATGAAGATCCTTTAGATTTCTGGAGAAGAGACTGAAAGTGCTTTGACTGCTTAATCTTCTCAATATCAATGCCTCCTCCTTGCTTCCTAAATACACAACCTGGATCCCGGCCTGCTTGTTCAAATGCTAGGCTACAAGCCATATGGAAACAAGTTAATGCAAATCGCTGAGGAACTTCAATCCTTAAGCATGCCAAATTATGTCTGGAACCAACACAACCTAGTAGGACCAACACGGTTTAAACACTAAATTATAACTGACAAAAGGATTTCACTACACGACGAGTGTCATTTAATTGAGTTGTAGCACATGACATTGACTTGCAAACGATATATCTCCATCTAATACTTTCCTGTCACTAACAACAGATTGAATTCACAAAATACCTCTCCTCTGACAACTAAACAGCATTCTGACTCTAAGCATTATGCTTGTACTTTCTTCCTAATCACTTAATCCGAATGTGATAAGAAATACAAATTCTTCATACAGTTCTTAGTTCTGACCTAGTCGAATTTTTGCCTTTCCAGTAGCAGAAATGTAATGTCTATCAATAATGCAAGTAAAATTAACATGTTTACACACACTCACACAATCTCTCTCTCTCCCACTCATTCTCAGAAATGAGCCAACACACATGCACACACAGTGAGAAAAATACCGGTCGGAATCGGGAATCAGGGCGCGGCGAGCGGTATCGAGCTTCGACAAGGCTTCACGTCGAATCGGACGGATGTAGGACTCGTCAACGTCGGAGTGACAATGAGAATCCAGGAATCCGATAAGGCGGAGGGAAAGTATTTGGGCGGAACTGAAATCACGCCTCTCGATAGCGATTTCTGCTCCAAATAGGAGAGATTGCAGCCTCTTGAGGTTGATATCCATTTGTTTTCTCCAGCACACCTCTGGTTCTTCCTCCGTCGTATTGGATTTAGGCGCTGTTGCCGGTGACGGTGACCGAAATCGTTTGGTATCCTCTTTTCCCGCCATTTTCACACCCTAGCTTATTCGAAGTGATGAGAGCAGGAAAAATAAAAGAAATCCTAACAACAATACGGAGCAATTGATAAATTGCAATCTGAAACGCGCCCCAAGCAAGTCGCGCTTCCCAAATAAACTCATTTCCCTTTCCTTTCCTTTTTGTTTTTCGGCTTTAATTGATACTCCATGTTCCCTCCATCGGTGCCAAAAAATCTTCCCATTTGATGTGATAGCGAAATATATATTTGAGCCTGAACAGTATATTAGGTCCATTGAGCCAAGTGGGCCAGGGTGGACCTTGTATGCCAAGTGTGTCAAGGACGTATAAAATTAACAGTATAGTGCGGATAGTGAATGAAATTGGCGACAATATGAGTATTGTTCCCATTCTTAGGATTGTCGCCTAGGCGACAATCATGACTGGTGACTGGTAAGTGATTGACGTGTTGCCACGTAGATACCCATTACAACCGTCAAAACAGTGTGATTTGACAAGGTGAACAGTGATTTTCCACTAACTTTAAGGTGGTTAGCCCATTATCTTGGATGATTGACACGTGTACATCATGTGCAAGGCACATGCTGCATGGTAGTATATAATCCCTTGAAAAAACACTATTTGTAAGTCTCTCTCACTCTCTCTAAGCTCGTAGGGGTTTTGCCGAAGCCACCCCCGACTTAGTTCACGTGTCTGCTTGTGTGTAGGTGACGTACGTAACCATTCGAAGAAGGACCAGCCGGAGTATCCACCATTGTTGCGGTTCAACTCAGTTCCTGTGCAACACATTTGGCTGTGTAGCATCAGTTGGTTAGTTCTGCAGGGCACAGGCGTTCTTCTTTGTGTGGTTCGGTGGAGTTTGGTGGTTGTTGGTGGTTGTTTGGTGGTTTATTTGAAGGTGGTGCACTGTTTCTTGTTCTTGTCCTGAAAGTTGTAAGAAACCGTCTGTCAGTGGCTGTTAGCGTGGTATTTTCTGGTAGTGTCAATTTGTTTCGTCTGTTGAAGTTTCTGGTGGATTTGTTGTTGGTGTAAGGGAAGTTCTTGTCAGAGGTGTTGTTTAAAGGCTGTCAATCCTTTTTTTGTTTGTAAAAGTGGTTGTTTGGCTTGATTATTTGTTTGTCAGTTTGCAAGTTGTTGAAATGGGTCAAGATAAGGCCACCCATTCGAAGGCTACTCAGAATTTGACGTTAGCGACCCCTAATCCTAAGGAGGTTCGTGCTGGTGGGGGATCTGAAAGGGATGTGGATGTGCATACTTCTCAGACGGATTCTGACATTAGGCATGCTAGAAGGCGGGATGAAAGGGCGAGAGTTTAGAAGGCGAAGGCAGTGGCGGAGGGGCAAATTCCCGCACCATCCAAGAATGATGATGCCAGGGCTAAGGCGGATAGATTGAGGCGGATAATGAAATGTTGCTACGAGTTCTCGCAAATAATCAGCAGTTGAGGGAAATGAATATGGAGCCTTTACATATTCCACATGATTTGATAGTTGGGGCAACGGGAAAGGGGCCAGTTGGTGAGCGAGAAGCCAGTATGAGTGTGGCTAATGAGCCTTCACATAAGTTGGTTGAAACCTCGTTGGTGAAACCGCACTGCCTAAACCGCATCTTCACCAATCTGCATCCAATGATTAAAGACTTGAAGTTGAACCACTTATGACTATTGGAATTTACGTCAGTAATATTTAAAGTCAACCACAAAATCTTGTCACGTGACTAAGTGTCAGACAGGATCTGCAAGGATACTGAAAAGATGACAGATGTCCTTCATTCCTTAAATACAGCTGAGGTCTGATCAGCCTTATCTGCATCTTCTGAATAAAGGGACAAAAGTAGATTTGTGGACCAATCAGAATGCACCAGTACAGTACTTGCTACAGCTGTTCCCAACGGCTACTTTCTTGGTGCTTGGGTATAAATACCCCCACTCTTCAACACTTGAAGATTGCTTGAGAAATTGATTTTATAGTGAGTTCATAAGAAGTTTGAAGCTATTCCCAGAAAAATTCAACCCTTTGAATCTTCATCTTCTTCCTTCAAGAAAATATCTCCAGCCTAGAAATCAAGCCTTTAACATCAAGAATTCTTGAGCTCTATATCATACAGATTCAAAGAGCCTTGATTCTTATTTATTACACACACACCTCACTTGATTAATTACATAGATTAATTCATTTGAGATACACTGATTATAGTATAGGATTTGATCTTCATAGAATAGATTTTAGATCAGAGTATTGATTCTTGTACTTTGTAATCTCTCTCATACTCTAATATAAAATCTAGCATTAGAAAATCAAAGACTAACCATCTTGATAGTGGATGTAAATCATTTACGATTGAACCACTCAAAATATTGTGTTCTTACATTTATGCATTTTTACTTACTGTTCATTACTGATTATTTATCCTTATCTGTTTGATCTTTATATAGGTTATCCATTGTTCTGAATTGTGTTTCTGATTAATCTTGTCAAAACCTCATTTTACTGTTTGTGAAAACCGCACACAAAATCGCACCTCCAAACCGCACTCTAATTCTTAAGATATTCCGCTGTGCATTTTGCAATACTACTTGCGGTTTTAATACACTGCAAGCGATTTTGTAAGCAAGAGGTTTAGTTTTCAAAAAGAGGACGAAAAATTTATAACAACTATTCATCCCCCTCTAGCTGTTTTTCAACCTTGTTGCCACCTCTGGGACCAACATAATGAATTTGGAACCTTTCCTCCCTAACTTTGCTTCTCCTTCCTCCTTTGCAACGATCCATAATTATTTATATCACGCTCTTTTTGAACTCAAAGAATGAGATGATTTGCATCGAATGGGACCCACGTTTTACTAAATCAATCAGTCTCAGCTACATGAGAAGAAAGAAGGGAATGTGGACAATCTCGGGGCGCTCATTGTCGCACTACATGGGAGCTTGGCACATCGGAGTGTCTCGGGACCATATGGGACCTCCTATAAGTTACTCATGAGAGTTTGGTATGAGTTACAACAAGAACTATGTAAGCTTCAAATGATTCAATAGTTTCAACATTTTTCAGTAACTAGTCTTACTTACATGCTTGTATTAAATGCATGTACAATAAATTTGACAAATAAATTAAAAAAATGGTATCTTACAAATAAGGGTCTATAGTTTGGGTGTCATTCACGGGAAGGGATCTAATGTTTCAATTTTCGTGATTAAGGGTTTAAACTAGTCAAAAGTTAGCAAATAAGAGATTTTTGACGAAATTGTTAGAAAACTCGTGGGTAAAATTGAAAGCATTAAATTTAAAGGGGTAAAAAGTTAAATTCACTTTCAATATTTACTTTCCACCTATTTACCTCTTCAATTCACCGTTCACTTATCTGGAAAGTTCGTTCCCTTCCTTCTTTAGTAGTCGTCGCCATATCTCTCTCTCCGACCTAGCTCCAAAATCTAGTACAAACTCTGATCTACATGCGGCCCATCTCCATACCAACACCACATCATCTCCAACGCCATTGACCTATCAACCGATGATCCACCAAACAATATCCCTCGCATGGATTTCCTCACTCTATACTTGTATTTTCAAGCGAAGTATTTGACGTCTCTCATCCTCCATGAAGACTTCACACCACTATATATGTCACTTCTCTAACCCTTTTCTCTTCTTCGTATTCAATGTTTCTTAGATTTAGCAAAGCCATTCCATTCTCCAAGCAAGTGAAATTTTATTTGCAAGGCACATGGAAATGACGAAAATACCCATTTATATATAATTTTTTTTTCACTTCTCTCATTCCCTCCAACCGTTCAAGCTTCTCTTCTCTCTCTCGTACACAACGACGCTTCTCTTCTCTCTCTCTCGTAAACGAACGAACGAACGATGGTGAGAATGAAGATTCCTGCAGTTAAGTCCGGCGCTTCCGCCGCCGCACGCACTTATTGCCATGGCCGCCGGAACATCGTCTACCACAGTGCCCGTAAAGAAGGTAATCCCTCCCTCTCCGTTTTCGATTTTCTTGAGTTTAGGTCAAAGAGAGTATTATTATTATTCAAAAATTAGTTTGATGAATTGGGTTTTAAAATGAGATGTTATGAACTGGGTTTGAATTTGTTGTTTATAGATTTCCATTGATGAACTGGTTTTGAAATTGTTGTGCGAAATATGTTTCTGGACTTTGATTGTTTCGTATAATTTTACACGAACTGGTTCCAAGCATTTCGCAAAAAATTACACGAACTGGTTCCAAAATTTTCGTGTATAGGCACACGAAACACAATGGAACAATGTTTAGGTTGTTTCGTATGCCTATACACGAAATTGTTCTTAGCATTTCGTGTATAATCACACGAAATCTAAAGGAAAATTTCTCCTTTGGATTTCGTGTGAATATACACGAAATGTTGAGAACCATTTCGTATAATTTTACACGAAATGTTATTCAACATTTCGTGTATATTTACACGAAATGAACTGGAACTGGAACTGGAACTTTAACTGTGACTAATTTATTGTCTCTTATTTGAATTTTTTGTTGGGACATCAACCTATGACCGCTTCCAATAGAAAAAGAAAGACCGAGACGGCAGTTAAGAAAGATAAACGCACCAAAAAAAATGATAAAAATGATGAGCCTGAGACTGTGATTGAGCTGGAGCACATTGAGAGTGAGCATACAGATGATGAGGCGGCCTCTGCTGGTCACGAGGAAGTTGCTGAGTCATCTTCATCTTCTGATTCTGATGCTGCTGAGTCATCTTCTGACTCTGATGGGGGTGAGGAGGAGGAGGAGGAGGAGGAGGAGGAGGTGGAGGAGGAGGCGGAGGCGGAGACACATGATGTTAGACCATTGAGTCAGGGGAGGAGGAGGGGTCAGGATGTGGCTAGAGGGCAGGGACGGAGGAGGAGGCAGGGTACGGGTGCGGGTGGGGAGGAGCCACCATCATGGCAGATTGTGAGCGACCCAGGTGGCGGCCCTGAGGTTTGTGATTTGTTATACGGGTTCGGTCATCACCGAGCCCGAGAGATTTGGGGCAACCCCACTAGCCAGTCGGTGGTGAAGTTCCATACCAGACAGCAGCATCTCGATAGGTAAGCTATTTGTTTACAAAAATAAACTTTGACGAAACATTGGTTTTAATGTAATCATTATTGTGCAATTCTAATAATTGTTATTGATAAATCTTTAAACAGGTTCTCGCGTGATAGACTGGCCGAGGATGATCGAGCATGGTTGGCTGCGATCGATGCTACGGGTATCCATCACCTGCATGATACCACCATTCGCCGGACTAGCTCGGCGGCTAGCCGACGGCATTTGTGGAATGGTGGTCTCCTGAGACTAACACGTTTCACATGCCGTGGGGGGAGATGACGATTACGATGCATGACGTCACTCATATTCTAGGTATATTGTTGTTATATTTTTCATTTTCAATATGTAGAGCTTTGGTTGACTGCATTTGACATATTCTTCATTTACAATTTATAGGTGTCAGTTGTATGGGTTTTCCTATTAGGACGGCGGATCCAGCCCGACCTACGCCGGATACGCAGACACCTCATCGGGCTGTACGAGGGCACGTCCTACACATTACGTGAGCTCCGTCTTGCCTTTGAGGCCCGTTCGAGACATGTCGGATGACCGGCGTGCATCCACTTATCTCCTGTTCCTCTTGGGTTGCACGTTGTTTGTGGACAAGAGTCGGGATAAGATGCCTGCGGCTTATCTTTCCACGTGTATGGATCTTCAGAGATTTGGGCGCCTCGCACGAGGATCGCCTTGCTTTGGCGTACATCTATCGCGAGTTGGGAAGGTGTCCAGATCCGGATGCGCTCAGATGGGAGGCTGTTCGACTCTCCTAGAGGTAATATTTAATATTTATTTAATACTCCTTTTTTTTTCCCTAAACAGATGTCTTTTTGACATATTTCTAAAATACTTTTCGTGCCTGGATATACGAGTACTTCCCGGACTTCCGACGACTTTGAGCCCGGATTGGCGGGAGGGGCGTGAGAGCCGGAGATGGTCACGCACCGATAGAGTGGCGGGGAGATGGAGCATGCGCTCGTGTTTCGGCGCGCACTGTGACGGGATGCCTGTTGAGAGGGTGAGCTTTTTATATTTAAATTGTTATACTCCCTCCGTCCCATTGAAAGTATTCTGTTCATGTTTGCTAACAAAGTGAGTTATAGGTATGTTGGACGCCTTATGGTACCGAGGTGGATGCGCTTTTACCGGTTTCATACTTCGAGAGGTGTTATACGCTTCTTAGACATCACCGAGGCGTATATGCACGGCCCAGGGTGACCCGGGCGGTTCGCGATCCCGGCGAGAGGATCCACTAGGATGTCCCCCTTGCCTATCTTGACGTGCATTTTGATGGCCGGTCAGAAGGGGTACAAGAAGGTGTATGGCGATCGTGATGATGTTTGGGAAGAGGGGATGGAGTACAACATGGAGGCTTACGATCCGGTTCGTCGTTTGGGGTCATCAGTGACTACATCTCCTCCAGTGACTCCAGACTATATGGAGTGGTTTCGAGCTAGGAGTCATGTTCGGATTAGTAATCCGATACATGAGCCCGCAGTGACATTCCACATCATCATGGTCATCCGTGAGCCACTACCCGCGATCAGAGATAGGCTACTTCCATTGCTCACGGATGATCGGCTACCTGATGACCTCAGAGCTACCATTGTGCAGGTGCACGAGAGTTTAGGATATCACATTTAGTGTCTATCGGTTTAGGATGAGTTTGGGATGATGTGTGGATTATGTACACTGTATTTTTGGATTATATATTTTGATGTATTTTTGGATTATATTTTTTTATGTATGGATTATGTACACTGTATGGATTATATATTTTGATCTATTTTTTGTGAATTTATTTTCACAACTGCTTTCCATATGTTGTCCAGGTAAATTTTTGTGAATTTTTTTTCAATGTATTTTTTACTCTGTTCTGTACATACAGTCTGTTCAGACTTCATTTCGTGTGGTTATACACGAAATGATTTCTAGAATTTTGTGTATATTCATACGAACTACATGTTAATATTTCGTATAAATCTACACGAAAAATGATATATAATTTTAAGCCTATATTTCGTGTGGTTATACACGAAATAAACTCTAAAATTTTGTGTATATTTACACGAAAGGTGATATATAATTTTATGACTATATTTCGTGTGATTATACACGAAAGGATGTCTATAGTTTCGTGTATTTTTATACGAAACATATGGAAATATTTGTAACTCAATTTCCATTTGGATTTTGAGGAAACTCATGTAGATGAAAAACACTTTAAATGTCATCTAGAATCTAGAAAAAAATAAAAAAAAATAAACGAGGTAGCCGTATACCATTTTTCACAAGATCGGGACACATAAAATCCTAAAAACCCTAAATAATTGGAAATATTTGTAACTCAATTTCCATTTGGATTTTGAGGAAACTCATGCAGATGAAAAACACTTTAAATGTCATCTAGAATATAGAAAAAAAATTAAAAAAAAAAACGAGGTAGCCGTACACCATTTTTCACAAGATCGGGACACATAAAACCCTAAAAACCCTAAATAATGGGAAATATTTGTAACTCAATTTCCATTTGAATTTTGAGGAAACTCATGTAGATGAAAAACACTTTAAATGTCATCTAGAATCTAGAAAAAAATTAAAAAAAAATAAACGAGGTAGCCGTATACCATTTTTCACAAGATCGGGACACATAAAACCCTAAAAACTCTAAATAATGGGAAATATTTGTAACTCAATGTCCATTTGGATTTTGAGGAAACTCATGTATATGAAAAACACTTTAAATGTCATCTAGAATCTAGAAAAAAATTAAAAAAAAATAAACGAGGTAGCCGTATACCATTTTTCACAAGATCGGGACACATAAAACCCTAAAAACCCTAAATAATGGGAAATATTTGTAACTCAATTTCCATTTGGATTTTGAGGAAACTCATGTAGATGAAAAACACTTTAAATGTCATCTAGAATCTAGAAAAAAATTAAAAAAAAATAAACGAGGTAGCCGTATACCATTTTTCACAAGATCGGGACACATAAAACCCTAAATAATGGGAAATATTTGTAACTCAATTTCCATTTGGATTTTGAGGAAACTCATGTAGATGAAAAACACTTTAAATGTCATCTAGAATCTAGAAAAAAATTAAAAAAAAAATAAACGAGGTAGCCGTATACCATTTTTCACAAGATCGGGACACATAAAACCCTAAAAACCCTAAATAATGGGAAATATTTGTAACTCAATTTCCATTTGGATTTTGAGGAAACTCATGTATTTGAAAAATACTTTAAATGTCATCTAGAATCTATAAAAAAATTAAAAAAAAATAAACGAGGTAGCCGTATACCGTTTTTCACAAGATCGGGACACATAAAACCCTAAAAACCCTAAATAATGGGAAATATTTGTAACTCAATTTCCATTTGGATTTTGAGGAAACTCATGTAGATGAAAAACACTTTAAATGTCATCTAGAATCTAGAAAAAAATTTAAAAAAAATAAACGAGGTAGCCGTATACCATTTTTCACAAGATCGGGACACATAAAACCCTAAAAACCCTAAATAATGGGAAATATTTGTAACTCAATTTCCATTTGGATTTTGAGGAAACTCATCTAGATGAAAAACACTTTAAATGTCATCTATAATCTATAAAAAAAATAAAAAATAAACGAGGTAGCCGTATACCATTTTTCACAAGATCGGGACACATAAAGCCCTAAAAACCCTAAATAATGGGAAATATTTGCAACTCAATTTCCATTTATATTTTGAGAAAACTCATGTAGATGAAAAACACTTTAAATGTCATCTAGAATCTAGAAAAAAATTAAAAAAAAATAAATAGATGAAATATATTGCTCAAATTAATTTCGTATGACAATACACGAGGTATTGCTTCATGTTTCGTGTGTTATTAAACGAAAACCTTGTTAGTATTTCGTGTATTTTGACACGTCAATTCGGAGTTTGTTTCGTGTATTTATACACGAAACGATTTAAATCAGGAGCTATTTAAACGCCGTCAATCATATTTTCGTCCCAAGAAATTTATTACGAAACGCAACCAAAGCGTTAAACCAAAGAAATTCCATTCACCATTCAATAACACACATTATCCAAGTTCTTACAATCATATTATGGATTCCTCACATTGTTACGATGATATTAACCTTAATGATATAGAATTTATCTTTGAAGAAGAAGACGAAAGGGCACCAAATCAAGATTCTCCACAACCTTCATCACCTTCTCCGCATCAAAATCAAAATCCAAGCTCCAATGAAGTAAGTTCATATGCTACTATCTTATCTTTGTCATATGTGGATTCTATTGGCAATGTTCCATATACACATTAGAATAAAAATGCAATCTTGAAATACACATTTGAATAAAAATCCAATCTTGAAATTTTTGCTTGATTAGTAATTTATGCAACTATAATTTGCTGGGTCAATATCCGGATTTGAGTGATCAATTCACGACATCACAATTATTTATAAATAGAGATGAACTTCTAAAACACGTACGGAGTATTGCGGCCCTTCAAAATATAACACTTGTTATACAAGATTCGAGAAAGACTAGTGGGAATATCCAAGGCTACGCAAAGATTATATGTCATTTTGGTGGCAAGTATAGGCCTGGCAAATCTAAAAATCAGAGGCTAACTAGCAGCAAGAGGATTGGGTGCAAGTTTGAACTTCGGGCCAAAGATATGGGTGCTGGGTTATGGGGTTATGTTGTCAAGCATGGTTCTCATAATCATGACTTTCCAACGTATCCGGAAGGTCATCCGCTCGGGAAATTGTCACAAGATGAGTATGAGGAGGTGTGTACCGCAAGTCAATTTTCCATGCGTCCGAATAACATTCTCACAATGTTAAAGAAGAAGGATAAGAAGAATGTGAGTACTCAGACACACGTCCATAATGCCATCGTGAAGTTCAAAGCAAGGGAACGAGAAGGGAGATCACCGCTGCAACAATTCATGAAATTACTCGACGATAAGCAATATATTGTATTCACGAGGAAAGCCAAGGACAGTGACATCATCGGCGACGTATTCTTCTCTCACCCACTAGCATCGCATTTGCTCAACTGCTTTCCATACGTAGTCCAAGGTAAATTTTTGTGAATTTTTTTTCAATGTGTTTTTTACTCGTTCGTACATACGATGCATGTTCGAGACTTCATTTCGTGTGGTTATACACGAAATTATGCCTACAATTTCGTGTATTTTTATACGAAACATATGTTCATATTTCATATAAAACTACAATTTTAAAAAGTGATATATAATTTTAAGACTATATTTCGTGTGGTTATACACGAAATGGTATCATATATATCGTGTAAAACTACACGATATAAAATGTACAATTTCGTATATAAGTACACGAAATGTAATTCTGTGACTGTTGTCTGACTCTGTTTCTCTTTAAATCCTACTAGGTGATTGCACTTACAACACCAACTGCTATGGACTGCCATTCCTACATATTTTGGGATTTACTTCCACGGGGAAGAATTTCACAATTGCATATGCGTTTCTCCAAAATGAGAAGACCGATAATTTTGCATGGGCACTCAAGAATTTGCGTAGTCTTTTTCATCCTCCCAACATGCCAACAGTTTTCTTCACTGATCGAGACTTGGCTTTCATTAATGCTGTCCAAGCAGAATTTCCCGAGACCGCACATCATTTGTGTCGAAGGCATATAGAAGTCAATGTTCGAAAGAGGACGTTGGCTCATACTGGGAACCCGGAATTCGCAAAAGCATTCATGAATAAATTCAATGCAAAAGCAATATCGCCCGCTACTTCCGGAGAATGGAACACCCGTCGGCAACGGTTTTCTAAACGTTTTGCCGCTTATCCCGCTTTATTGAGCTATCTCCGCGATACATGGATTACTCCATACTCTCAAAATATTCTCGTCCATGCATACGGATACGTTGCTACACTTCGAAACCCACACCACGAACAGATCCGAGAGTGAGCATAGCGAGGTTGAAGCATGCGTTGGGAAGTACTTCTTCTACTTTTGACACAATTTTCAAAGTTGCTCACGAGATCATGGAAATTCAAATAATAAAAATCAAAGCTAGCATGGAGATGGCAAAGAGCAGAATTCCATGTGATATGAAGACTTGTAATCATCACGACATATTGGGGCGAGTGTCAAATGTAGCCTTGGACATCATCAAAAAAGAGCGGTCTCGTAGTGGGGATAATGTCATGGATCCCTCGTAATGTGGGTGTTATGTCGCGAACACATGGACTTCCATGCGATCACGAGATTGCACGCATACGTAGCCTCGGGGGACGGATTGGGTTGTCTTCGATTCATGCTTTTTGGAAGAAGTTGGACATTGAGCCAGAGTACTGTCCAACTAGGTCTTCGATCAATGAAAATTCTTTTGTAGCTGTGTGTGGAATGAAGTACGTAACGCACCCGAACCGATCAAGAGAAAGTTATTCCAAACGATAAATGAAGAGCTATATCCACAAACCGTAGATGCTTCGAGCCACCTCATATTTCAAAGACAAATAAACCCCGACCGCCGCCCGAGAATACTTTCAGATTGGGAGCATACAGACAGATATTTTGGAGTCCCCACTACACCACCCTCCACTGGCAGCAGGTCTAGATCTTCATTCATTGCATCAACCCAATCGGGTATGATGTCGTGGGACTCAAACTCTTTGAAGTCCACGCCCAATCCGAAAGTAGCTTCAAACACTACACCATCTAGCCCTACTACTCCTACGTCTCTTCCACCACTAGCTGCTTCAACTCGTGGGAGAGGACGAGGTCGGGGACGAGGACGGGGACGGGGTCGGAGTCAGGGTCGGGGTCGTGGAAAGGGAAATGGACAAGTCAAAGTCACTAGTCTACATACTTCTAGGTATACTATGTCATTAATGCCTTTCATGGTCCCATTTATTGAAGGCATCACAGATGTGAGGGGTGATGGACATTGTGGCTATAGAGCCGTAGCTGCGCAGATATACGGAGATGAGGACATGTGGCCTCAAGTCCGCACAGATTGTTGCCTTGAGCTGCATAGTCGACGCGAGCTTTATCAGAGAGTTATATCTTGGACTAGTATGGACGAGCTCTACAGTCGCATTGCTTACTATTCCTCCCCGGCTCCTGAGTATTATTATATGACCCTCCCAGAGCTAGCACTACAAGAAACAGGCTTATTTACGGCGGTTAAAATCCGCCGTAAATACTACGCGCCCCGCCGTATATAGTATTTACGGCGGACTTGCCGCCGTAAATAGACCCCCGTATAAATCATCGCCGTATATACTATATACGGCGGGACAACCGCCGTATATACTATATACGACGGATATACCACCGCCGTATATAAATAAAATACATACGTATAATATGGCATATTTGAGTGATCTATACGGCGGAATGTGTAACCGCCGTAAATAAGAGACGAGTCGTCCGCTCGGTAACGAGTCGTCCCAGTTGCACCCCCACCAGGTTCCCTCGTCCAAACGAGTCGTCCATGGCCATTTTATACGGCGGTTACTATATCCGCCGTAAATAACTAAATAGGGACGACTCGTCCACCATGGCACGAGTCGTCCCATTTACACCCCCTACTGGTCCCCTCGTCCCCCCTTTGGGCACGAGTCGTCCCTAGGTTTATACGGCGGATTTAGTCACCGCCGTAAATAAGCCTAATTTTTTTTTTCCCCAGCTTGTATAATTCATTTTCCCCAAAAATACGTTCACAAAAACCAAATTCAACCTGTACACACACAATATAACCAAAAATACACAAATCCAATCAATATTTACAATCTACATATTAACACAATTAATGTTGAATGTATCCAGACATAATAACCATTATACAAAAAAGTTACTAGTTGTTGAATGTATCCAAAATACACAATGTCTAAAATCCACAACACCTATTCATTACTGTCATTTCCACGTCGTTCCATCCAACAACGTTTCAAATCATCAATTTGTTGTTGTAACTTAAGGCGTTCCTCCTCAAGTTGTTGTTGTAACTGCTCCTGAAGTCGTTGTTGTAATCCTGTCGACGTTCCTCCTCATTTTGTCGGCGTTCCTCCCGAAGTTGTCTTTCAAAATCTCGCTCGACCCCCGCCACCGCCTCCGATACAACTGCCCGAGAAGGTTGGGATTTACCAAACACCTTAGTTTTGTTCGCACCGCCTCCCATACATCGAACTCTCCCATGGTCATCGAGCCAAACATACCAACAAAAATATTTTCACGCGCCGCGGAGAGTTTTGTTACTCCTCCGGCACTCCTCAACCGCATCATTAAGCGTTCGTCGTAACAAAAACAACATGTTCAATATAAATGTTTTAACTTTAATTAATATTATGAAAATGAAGTTAGAAATGAAAAAAGTATTCTATAGAATAACAAAGCTGAAACAAAAGGTTGAAACTTTAACTTACAATCATTTGAGTGGTTTCTTGATCTGCGGGTGTTTTGCCCGTGCGCGTATGTATGAAAACGCTTAAGCGATCAGTTGGTAAACCCTTGTCGCCTCTCTACAATTTATAATAGAATCATTTGACCAAAAAAATATATTTATATACGATACAAAAAGAAACATTAATTGAATTGACAACTGAGAACTAAATTGAACGATGACAAACCTCTTTGATGACTTTGGAATGGGACGTTTTTCCGGTCCTATTCAGGCACGATTGTTTTTCTCGATTCAATTTATTTGTTTCTGATATTTTCTGGAAAAAAAAAAGATAATATTAGTATTAATTTGACTACTTATATAAGACATTCACGATAATAGATTGAGATTAATTTGAAATATACCCGAGCCTTGGGCGTACCCCACATCGCAACAAGTGCAACCCATTGATCCGCAACGCACCCACGGGGTGGGTGAGCCAATGCGTCTTGGTCGGATTCATACATCTTATAATACTGTTTCAACTGAGTAATAATATTCATAATCGAGTCAATATTCATAACAAAGTCATAACCGAGTAATATTCATAAGCGAGTAATACTTATTATATGCTTGTCTCACATTGTATTTCCAGTCACGCCACGCTTTAGCGAGAGAAAGAGCCATAACCGGGAAATACTCCGGAGGAGCATTTGTATTTTCCTATATACACAATTCAACAAAGAAAAAAACAATTGTTAGAGAATCATAAGACTTTTGACTACGTACTAGAGATTTATGTAAGAAATATGGATTACAACTTACCGTAACGTCATTCCATACGTTATTTATGCACTCGTGGTCCATCTCGAGACCACTCTCTAGTTAATGGGAAATGTTCCCCATTTTTAGCAAAAATTCCTATCCGAGTAGCTAATTGTGCCATTTCCCCACCAACCGGTTGACCATAATTATTCCATATTATGATCAATCTCTCTTTACCCCATTTGGCGGTTGGTTTTGCCAACCCTCTTCCTTTAGGGTTAGAGCCACGACACTGTAATAAATTTTTCTTTGGCGGCATATCTGTCATATGACAATTCAATTATAGCACAAAAATTGGATAAACCAAGTAAAAGACCCAAAAAAACAAAGCCTCTTATAATATATGTATAAGACCTATAAATTTATTATAGGTCTTATGTATCATGTATAAGACCTATAAAATGCCTAGAAACAACAACAGCAACAACAACAACAACAACAACAACAGCAACAGAAACAACAAGAATGTAAACAACAACAACAACAACAAGAAACAAGAATAACAAACAAGAATAAAGAAAATCGGAAAATCGAAAAACAAAGGTGGGCCGCTCATCGACAAAGAATGAGTCTGAGTTGTTGTTATGAGAAACATGACATACGTTTATCCTATGAATGAACTAATAAGCCAACAAAATATTACTACACTTGAAAATATTCAAAGATAAAAGTTGACATAACATGTGATATTACATGATCATCATAAAAAGCATAAACCATGAACATGGAAAGAGTTATATAAGGATTATGATAATTTGAGGGCATAATCCATACTCAGTAAGTGATCTACCTTATGAAACACAAATGATTCCTATACATTAAGGACCATGGACTGCTTTAAATGATTTATAATGGAAAATAAAGTATAAAATTATAGTAAACCACCAGAATATCACAAGAAATCCAAAAATCCTGACACATAACCAATACTTCATCATCTCTTTCATAAAAGCAATCATCTCGTGCACAAAAGCATTGAAGTGGCCAAATAGTGGAACAAAATTGGGATGTTGAATAGAAAACACACCATGGGCACTCTTTACTCTCTTCGGAAGAAGGATCAAACTAAGTGCAAAGGGAAGGGGACTCCTTCACCAAAACAAGACAAGTGCAATTCCTTGAGATGTTTGAACTGCCCTTTGATACCCTCCACATGCGATGCAACACACATGTACAGACCCCAACCCAACTGGGATTTACACTTACACACACTCATAAACTTTACATATACTTTATATTCTCTCCATTTCAAAATAATCTTTTTATTTTTTTTTTATCATTATTACGATTTTTTTTTAATAATAATATTAGGTTGATTTAATTATATTAATGAAGATTTAAAACTTAGTATTGATACACCATCAACAATATTATTAATAACAAATTTTAAATTTTCACTAATATAATTAGATCAACTTAAAGTTCATTTATAATAACAAAATTTTTTTTTTTTTTTAAAAATATATATATATATATATATATATATATATATATATATATATATTGGGGTGGATGGAGTACTTACTTCCCCCTCACATTTTTTACTGACTCATTTGGATCTACAGAATCATACTAAATGCCTTCAACACACACACACACACACACACACACACACACACACACCACCATCCAACTACCTCAAGCAAAGCAGCCAAATGAATCCCAAAATGGCCATTAAATTCACTTACCTCATTTGTTATTTTTGAGAAACTTCCATTTTTTTCTTGTCTTGAGTGATCTCACCTTTATTTACTTCTAGTTAATCAAGGTAATACTAGCCGTTAACTCTGTGATACAAACTCATTTTATGAAATTAAGTCATATTTGCACAGGAAGGGGACTCCTTCACCACAAAGAATTGCAAGAACCGGAGGGAATTATTCGGATAATCACTGAAGACCAAAGTAAGAAAAAGAAGAAACAAAGGGCGCTCAAACATCTCAAGGAGCATTACATGGCCGAGCAGGTAAAGTAAGAAAAGTATGAACGACGTAACTCTATTTTATAAATACAAAAAGAAAGTAAAATGCTATGTGGTGCATTACCTCCAAAATATGTGATTTGAGTGGGAAGCGGGGCGGGGGGAACAACAAACATGACATTACGGGGGGCTCATGCGGGTTGTGGACACATTTGTTATATGTCACATTTAACAAAAACAAATACCAAATCGGTGGGGAAGCGGGCAGGGGGAACAACAACCACAAGGAACAACAACAACAACAACACTATAGGGCAAGCCTTGCTTGATACGTAAAAGTATAAAATAGTACGGGGGGCTGGCTCCCGCGGTACCAAATCGGTGGGGAAGCGAGGCGGGGACATCCCAAAGTAAAAGGAGTACCTGGAGAAGCAGATGACGGAGGTAGAAAGTAAAAGCTGCTGCAACAAGATCCTGTAGGAAATAAGAGTTTGATCAAAAGAAGTAGAACAAATACATATTACAATTAACAATATTAATATTCAATTCAACCATACAAAATAACAAGTTTGATTGAAATATGAAACATAAGTAATAACATTGTCTTAGTAATAGTAAGCAAATAAGATCTAAACAAATACATATTACAATTAACAATATTAATATTCAACCATACAAAATAACAAGTTTGATTGAAACATGAAACATTAATAATAACATCACAATAATAACATCACTGATGAGCAATAAAGACCTGTTGTCTGTCGCCCTCCGGTCCCTCACAAACTTGTCATACTGCACCTAGCGGCCTACGTAATAAAAACTCGTGCCCCCATCAATCTCATCGCCTCGGGTTTTGGTTCACCCACACAAGCTTGAGAAATCAATGTGATCATCCCCCCTATTGATATGTTTCCCTTTTTGGTAAGGGCAAATGCCTCACATCTCCGAACAAAAATATCAACCCAATCAGAATCACTGAAAACTCCTCAACCCCGTTCGCAAAGGTTTACCATAGCCACATTCAATTGAGCGGGCTCTCCGTTTTCCAACCAAGACATAGATAGACCTCTGTAAAATAATTTCCAAGCCGGTGAGAAAGAGAGGAAGCCCTAAGGTATTTTTTTTTGTGGAAATCCCTGTGAGCTCCGAAAAGAAAAAACAAGTCCCCCATCAGACTCGACCCAGTTTCCTCTCGGCTGATCAACCCCAAAGATTTGCCTCAACTCATCATAATCCACTCGATAGGCTTCATCATTCATATGAAACCGAATAGTATTTTCTTGTGACCCCTGGCCTACCTCCAAAGTTGAAAGGAACTCAAGTGAATATCTCAAATACGTAGATGGAGTCTTGGTAACGATTTGCGCATTTTTTACAAGGACAATATATTTCTTTAACACCAACAGACTTTTTTGAGAATGCAAAATCGAGAAAGTTGTCAACCCCAGACAAATACTCATTTGAAATTCGATTATCCAAATCAATCCAACTTTTGTCCATATATGACTTGACTTTATATTTTTAACGTTAAAATACAACCTATATATAAGACCGAGAGACACAAATTTTAGAATAAAAATAAACTCATAAACAAACATAGTCTAAATATGTACAACTTTTGGCTCGATATAGATAATATACATTGTTGGAGCCTAGCCTATTAGTCGAACTTGGGCCTATGATATAGTATAACCCTATTACAACATTCATTCGTTCTCTCTCACAAGCCCCCTAATTGAGAAGCTAATTTAAGGAACTAGGTTGATGTGCAAAACAACATCTAGATTGCTAAAAAGATTATGTGCTTTATCAAGTTAGGGCGTGTGCGTGGACCCAGGACGAAACATGAAAAGAGCTATACCGTTAAGCGTCCCTAAACAGAGCAATGATAATATTATTTACATTTACATTACAAAAATACTATAAACCAAAACAATGTAGAATCAGCATTCAACTTTTTGAGACTTTTTGACCATTAATTTTCTACTCATTAGCTTGGTCTCCTTTTTACTCTATTAATTTTCTACTCATTGTTTACTTGAATTTACTTTCATGAAATTACACTAAAAGTATAAGGGAAATGACAAATTGGGGTCCAATGTTTGGGGGTGTGTGCTAATCATGGTATGATTAGCATGATCTTTTAAAACTAGAGAGGCCTTTTCCAACAATCGGGCATAAGCAAAAATATGGCTTATTTTCGCCTATTTGTTTGTTTCTAGACTGTGAACTAACATATCATATGTTCTTACTTGCATAAGCAAAAATATGGCTTATTTTTTGTTAACTATCTATGATATTATCTCTACGGAGATTCTAGGAATTCCCCCCAAAAAACTATCTCAATCTTTCATCCCCAATCTATGTGCCACACATATGATAAGTTACTCTCTGTGCGCTGAGATCGGGGATGTCAACTTTGGATCCCCGCCATTACCCGTTATCTTCTTGTCTATACAAGTCTATAAAACACTGTCTATATAGTCTATAAAAAAACAAAAAAAGAAAACCAAAACCCATGATTTGGAGTTCATAAAATAGCAACACTTCCGCAACAAGCGCCTATAAAACATGAAGAGCATAGAAATTGAAAAACGCAACAAGAGCATACAAATGTATACCGATTGTTGTAAATCGAAGAAATCAACGCTCAAGGAGGAGAGAGAAAGACCGAGATACGCTATATAGAGGAGAGAAAGAGAGACTGAGATACAGAGATCGAAGAAATCAACGCTCAACCACACCAAGAACAACAAAAATCAAAAATTAAAAGTAAATACGTATACCTACCTGTTGATTTGGTCGCCGGCGGTCGGAAAATCGTGCCCTAGCTAGCTATGGAGGAGAGAAAGAGAGAGATCCTTCAGCTTCAGAGACTTCAGACTACCGCGAAACTGAATAGGGAAATTTGGTTTCCCGGTATTTAATAACATTTACGGCGGATGCGTATAAACCGCCGAGAATAAGTACCTATTTACGGCGGACGCGTACAAACCGCCGAGAATAAGTACCTATATACGGCGGTTATTTACGTACCGCTGTATAAAACTTCGACCTCGTATACGTACATGCCAAATGTACGTACATTACCTATTTACGGCGGACTAAGCCGTCATATATATTGATTATATACGGCGGTTGTTCAGACCGCCGTATATATATAATATTAACGGCGGACGCGTGTCCACCGCCGTATATGGGCGCCGTAAATAGCCTAGTTTCTTGTAGTTTAGGGCACATCATTGCCACGAGGTATAATGTGGTGTTCATCTAGTACACGCTAACCAGTGGCTTCACATGCCTTCCGGTGACTGTACCACAAGGAGTAGGACCACCCACAGACACACTTGTGCTTGGACACATTGGAAACCATTTTATATTGCTGCACATGTTAGATAATGATTACCCAATGCTATCGCCAGCGTTATATTGGGAGGCTCATCGTGATGCAAGCGCAAGTAACTTGGTCATGCCATACAGAGCTCGGATAGAGACATTCAACCGACTCTCAATTGCGTCGAACAAAGAAAGAGTTTCAAGAAATAGGCCATAGTATGAGTGTATCATTTGACTTATTGAGCCTTTTTTATTTATATGTATGAATCATTAAAAACTGTTTGGAAGTTTGGATGTGTGATGTGAAATATGGCAAAGTATACCATTTTTTATGATTTTTTTTTTCAAGAAAGCTGTATTGGTCTTTTAATTTTCCAGTTTTTATGTTTGGAAGTATGAATTATGCAGACTGTTTATTTCGTGTGATTATACACGACTTTGTCAGATATGTTTCGTATGAAAATACACGAAATATTTGTTAATATTTCGTGTGAATATACACGAAATGACTCAATACATTTCGTGTATTTTTATACGAAATGTATCTGACAACGTCGTGTATAATCACACGAAACGTTCGCGTACGGGAGGGCAATTTTGTCCATTTTCCATGCCTTGCAAATAGCGTGCCTTGCAAATAACCACGCCCTCCAAGCAATGGGTAATCATTGTCTTAATTCTCATCAAACGATTCTTCATCGTTGACAGAGACTGATTCGTAATAATCTTGCTCTCTCCGCCTTATTTGCAACAAATTTATTGGTTAAATGTACGAATCTAGTTTGGATGAGTAGATTTGAGACATGGGCGGACACAGGGTGGGCCAAGCAGGTACATTAGGCCCTGCTTGACTTTTTTTTTTTTAACTATGCTTGTCATTACTCTCTCTCTCTCCCAAAATAAATGTCCATTTTTTTTCTTTCAATTTTGCTCTTGATTCAAGAGTGAATTTGAAACTTTTTTTCGACATTTATTTAGGGACGGAAGTATTTTTTTTGTATTTAGACATGCCATACAAACTACTTGGACTTACATAATTGTTCATTGTTCCTATGGTGCTTGATGTTTTGATTTTGTTTCGGATATTAAGCAAAATGGTAACTATATGTAATTTCTGTTGTAGCTAAGATTTTTTCTCCTTCTCATTTAGTCGCACTAAAGTTGTATTGCATGTGAAAAAAATAGCCAAAAAAAAATTTCGGGGGCTCAATCCTTTGCTCCAAAGAAACTTGGCTTCCCTTACTTAATTTCCTGCGTCCGCCATTTTGAGATACCTTCAATAAACTCCAATTGTTTTTTGCTTCAAGATTTGTTGACTGAAATAATTTTAGTTTTATTGGTAATTTGATTTTTTATTGTATCGAGTGTAGTGCTTTTGGTGGGTGATGATTTGGTGGTGATGGTAATGTTCGTGTTGATTTTGCGTTTGTTTATAAGAAATTTAGGTTTGGGCCTCGAATTTGAGCCTCGAATGTACTCCCTCCGTCCCATGAAAATGTGCACTTTTTGGCTTGATTGATACGGAAATTAAGGTAAAAGGTGAAAAAGTGATGTATTGTGAATGTAGATGATTGGGTAGGAGAGAGAAAGTGGAGTAAGTGGATAATGGTTGTGAGTAGAGAAAAGTGGGTCCCATTTTCATATTAGGAAAATGCAAATTATTGTGAAACGTTCAAAATGAATCTTTTTGCAGATTATCGTGAGACGGAAGAAGTATATGAATTTTAGTAAATTATGCTTATTTTTATAGGTTTTGGTTTGAGCTGCGGGGCAGGATTTAAACCATTTTAATATTACAATTGTCAGGTTTAATGTGAATTGACGCAGCACGGAAGCCGGATAAATTTCGTGATTAGCGCACTAATCACAAGAACTCTTCAAGCGAAGAATCCTCAAACGCGAAGAACTGGAATCCACCAGAAAAGAGAAAACTCTCGAAATTTTAATTCATCAAAACTGAATAAAACATGTCTCCCAAATTTTTTTAATACTCACGAAACCCTAAGCAGCAACTAATAACTCAAAAGACTAAAATACCCAAGTTTGCAAAACAACTACTCAGTAATTTGGAAATAAGAAAACGTAAATAAGGAATTGTAAACGACGCCAGGCGCCCGCAAGGATATGGCCCAGGCGCCCGCCTGGGAGACAGAAACATGGATGCCTCAAAATTGTGTCTTGAGGCGCACGCCTGGCAGTGAATCATGCGGCCGCCTCATACTCCGTAGGCACAACCAAATTGGAACCAGCGTGAGGCGCACGCCTGGTCTGTGATGGTGCGCCCGCCTCACACGCAGCAACTCCATTCCCATTGACGATCCTTGAGGCGCTCGCTTGGTCTGTAATGGGGCGTCCGCCTCGTCTTCTGTCTGGGGCCTCATCAACCTCCTCGTCTCCTCCTGCATCAGTCTCCTCCACCTCCAAAGAACTCGACCCCGAGTTCACATCGGGATAAAGAACCCCATCCGCGTGATACTCATATATATCCGCAACGTTGAACGTGTTGGAGATGTTCAAGTCATTGGGAAGAGCTACCACATATGCATTGCCATTAATCTTCCGGGTCACCTTGAAAGGTCCATACTTGCGGGGCTGCAACTTCTTGTATGTACCCACTGGAAACCGCTCCTTCCGCAAGAACACCATAACTTCGTCCCCCACAGCAAAAACCTTAACCCGCTTCTTTTTGTCCGCAGTCGCCTTATTCTTCAACCCCGTAGCCTCTAACTTAGCCTTGACCGCCTCCTTGACAGCTTGCACTTCCTTAGCCATATTCTCAGCAGCTTGACTCACTCCACGACCACTAGGTAATGGCACCAAATCAACCACATGCCTGGGATAGATGTGTAAACCAAGGAGAAAGGAGACTTCCCTGTCGCCGAATGTATTGCATTGTTATAAGCAAACTCCACTTGTGGTAATGCAAGATCCCACTGTTTCGGCTTATCCCCACAAACACTCCTAATCATGTTCCCCAAAGTCCGGTTAGTGACCTCCGTCTGTCCGTCCGTCTGTGGATGTGCTGTAGAGCTCCTATTCAGTGAAGTGCCAAACATGCGCCACAAAGTAAGCCAGAAATGGCTCAGAAACTTGGTGTCCCTGTCCGAAGTAATGGACTTAGGAACCCCGTGTAGTCGCACAATCTCCCTGAAGAATAACTTCGCAATATTGGAGGCATCCGCCGTCTTCTTGCAAGCAATAAAGTGGGACATCTTGGAGAACCGATCAACCACAACAAATACTGAATCCATGCCCCGTTGTGTTCGAGGTAAGCCTAAGACAAAATCCATGGACAAGTCTAGCCAAATATCATCAGGAACAGGTAGGGGTAAATAAAGACTAGTATTTTGAGACTGACCTTTAGAAACCTGGCACACATAACACCTCCGAACAATAGAGCTCGCGTCCTTCCTCAGATGAGGCCAGAAATAACGCTCCTCCAAACTCGCAATGGTCTTGTCTCGTCCCAAATGTCCACTAAGGCCTCCGCCATGTAAGTCACGAATCAGCTTCTCCCGCAGGGAAGAAATAGGAATGCACAACCGATCTCCCTTGAACAGAAAACCATCTCGGACATGAAAATCTGAGCTAGGGTGCTTTCCCACACACTTCGACCATATCTCCATAAAATCCGCATCCTCCTCGTACAAGTCCTTCAATAAGTCAAAGCCAACAATCTCCTGTGATAAGGTAATCAACAAAGAAGCCCTCCTGCTCAAAGCATCTGTGACCTTGTTCTGAACTCCCGACTTGTGTTGAATAATGAACGGGAACTTCTGCAAGTAACTAACCCAACGTGCATGCATCTTGTTTATCGCCTTCTGACTATGCAGGAACTTCAAGGCAAGATGATCAGAAAACAGAACAAACTCCCTCTGAATCAGATAATGCTCCCACTGTCGTAAAGCTCGATAGACTGCATAGAACTCCTGATCATATGTGCTCCACTTCTGACGAGCCTCACTCAACTTCTCACTGAAGAAAGCCGTGGACAGCTTTTCTTGTGAGAGAATGTACCCCAATTCCCACGCCACTAGCATCACACTCCACCCGAAAGATCTTGTCAAAATGCGGAAGGGCAAGAAGCTGGCTGCGGTGCATAGCTTCTCCTTGATGAGGGCAAAACTCGATCTTGCTCCAAGCCCCACTTTGAAATTTCCCCTTCTTCGCACACTCGGTAATAGGTGCGATAATAGTCTTTGAAATCGCGCACAAACCTCCGTAAAATGTAGCCAAGCCATGGAAAGCTGCGCACCTCTCGTGGCGGCCAGGTGGAACCGGCCATTCCCTTATTGCCTTCACCTTTTCCTCATCAACATGAATTCCGTCCTCCCCAACAACAAAACCCAGGAAAAGTAACTTGTTGGTGCAGAAGATACACTTCTTAAGGTTGATATACAACTGATTATTTCTCAACACCTGCAACACTTGATTAAGGTGTTCCAAATGCGCAGCTCTATCTCTACTATAAATCATAATATCATCAAAGTAAACTACTACAAAAGATCCAATAAAAGGTCGGAATACCTGATTCATCAACCTCATGAATGTACTAGGGGCATTAGACAACCCGAATGGCATGACCAGCCACTCGTAAAGACCATCCTTGCTTTTGAAAGCAGTCTTCCACTCATCCCCCGGTCTGATCCGAATCTGATGATACCCACTGCGCAAATCCAACTTTGTAAAGAATTTAGACCCGGATAATTCATCAAGCATGTCCTCCAGACGAGGAATAGGAAATCTGGTACTTGATGGTGATCTTGTTGATGGCCCGGCTATCAACACACATACGCCAGTGATTCCCTTTCTTCGGCACAAGAAGGACGATCCACTGCACACGGGCTCATACTCTCTACGATAAAACCCTTCGCAACAAGTCTTCAATCTGCTCCTCGATATCTCGTTCTCCTTAGGGCTCATGCGGTAATGTGGGAGGTTTGGCGGACTAGCTCCCGAAATCAAATCAATTCGATCTTTGAATGTCCCTCATGGAGGGAGCTCATTGGGCAACTCGTCACCAAGTAACTCCTGAAATCCTGATAAAAGCTCTGCAATATCCCGTGGAATCCCGATTTCCACACTAACAGAACCCAACAACCCTTTAACCACTATCGGACAAAAGTACTCGGCCTCTGCAATAGCAGCTGTTAGCTCCTTTTCATTGCAGCCCAGGAGCATCACGACCGGCTTCTCTTTCTCCACCCTTCTCAAAACGTGATACGGGAGCTATAGCAATTTTATGATTATTCCAAGTGAACAACAATACATTATCCCTACCCCGATAAGTAATATCATGGTCAAACCGCTAAGGGCGACCAAGCTTATATGACACACATCCATTCTCAGAACATCACACACGACCTCTTCCCTATACTGTTTGCCCATGGAAATAGGGCCCCTACAAGTTTGGGTTACTCGGAGTTCTGAACCTTTATTCACCCACCCCAAACTATAAGGACTATCATGAGGTTCAGTTGCTAAGCCTAGAAATTCGACCAACTTCTGCGAAACAAGATTTTCAGTGCACCCATTATCAATAATCATATTACATACCTTGCTCTTCACAGAACAGTGTACACGCATCAGGTTCTTCCGTTGACCCTCGTCCTTGGAAGAAAGTAACATCTGTTGGAGCACGCATCCAACTCTCTCACCGGACTCCTCTTCCGCAAACTCAGCATCGTCATACTCATTGTCCTCGGGCTCATCATCTTCGTACTCATGCAATACTGCAGTAGTCCTCCGAGTGGGGCAAACATTCGACTGTGGCCATATCACGACAACGATAAAGCACTTGTCCCTGTTGGCTTGGCGTAAGGATTTGCCGACTTCTGCGCCGGAGCCTTGCTTGCTGCGCTCTGCTAGCATTGGTTGTACTCTTGGCCTGCGGGGCCCGGGTCTTTATCAACTACTGCCGCCGAACTACCTTGCTGCGGAAATCTGCAAAAAGGGGTAAAGTTTTTCGCGCTCGATTTCTCTATGAGCTCAGCCTTCAACGCTAGAGTGGTAGCATCTGTCAGAGTCCACGCATGATGCAAACCCATCTTCTATTGGATCGAACCCTTCAATCCATTGATGTAATGAGCAATCCTCTGATCCTCGGTCTCCTCAATCCTAACCCGCGCAGTATACCTCTGAAATTCCGTCGTGTACTCATCATCTGTTCTCTTACCCTGCACACAATTGAGGTATAATCTGTATAAGGTCTGCTCATAATCTGCAGGTAAAAATCGCTCCGAAATTAATCGCCATGCGCATCCAGTGTTCCGTTGATTGGCCCCTTCCCTTGTCGTCGCCTCTGCGCAACAAGCTTCTCCCACCAAACCGCAGCAGTGCTCTTCAATCTGATCGCCACCATCTTGACCTGTTTGTTCGTAGGTACCTCCATAACCTCGAAGAAACGATCAACATCATTCTGCCAATCTAGAAAATCTTCAATTCCCATAGTTCCATAAAATAATGGAATATCCGCCTTAATTCGATAATCTTGGCGATGTCGATTTCCACCCCGTTCCGATTCATCACTGTCAACCTCAACCTCAGACTCGGAATTAGGATACTCTTCCTCATTATTTTCGCACCTCCTAGGGCGACGGCCCTGTTCAATACCCCTGCCTCTCTCGCCACCACGATTACGATTAGCACGAGCGTTAGGACCTCGTTGAGCAGCCACGAGCGCCTCCACCTGCGTCGAAATCGCAGCCATGGCTGTGGTTAATCGATCAAACTCCTCCCTTGTTACTTGGTCCCCCCATAACAAATCAGTGGTGAAAAGACAGGATATGGCCTGCTCTGATACCAACTGACGCAGCACGGAAGCCGGATAAATTTCGTGATTAGCGCACTAATCACAAGAACTCTTCAAGCGAAGAATCCTCAAACGCGAAGAACTGGAATCCACCAGAAAAGAGAAAACTCTCGAAATTTTAATTCATCAAAACTGAATAAAACATGTCTCCCAAATTTTTTTAATACTCACGAAACCCTAAGCAGCAACTAATAACTCAAAAGACTAAAATACCCAAGTTTGCAAAACAACTACTCAGTAATTTGGAAATAAGAAAACGTAAATAAGGAATTGTAAACGACTCCAGGTGCCCGCAAGGATATGGCCCAGGCGCCCGCCTGGGAGACAGAAACATGGATGCCTCAAAATTGTGTCTTGAGGCGCACGCCTGGCAGTGAATCATGCGGCCGCCTCATACTCCGTAGGCACAACCAAATTGGAACCAGCGTGAGGCGCACGCCTGGTCTGTGATGGTGCGCCCGCCTCACACACAGCAACTCCATTCCCATTGACGATCCTTGAGGCGCTCGCTTGGTCTGTAATGGGGCGTCCGCCTCGTCTTCTGTCTGGGGCCTCATCAACCTCCTCGTCTCCTCCTGCATCTTGAATAGTGTCCATTTCTACACTATTTTTATTACTTTGATTTATTATTATTTTTTTTGTTAGGCTTTCCACAATGGGGGATGAAATGGGAGATGAAATCCCATTTCATCCGGCTCAAACCTTGCAATGGGAATATGAAACGTGGTTGGTCGGAAAGCTGGGATGAAATGTTTCATCCCGGTTGAAATATTGCTTTTGCCGTTTTTTTTTTTTTTAAGTTGCCACGTGTCAAGATCTTATTGGTCTTGACTTTATCACTTTTTCACCCAATTATTTAAACTCAATTATCTCATAATAAATGATTTAAAAATAAAAAGAAAAATTCACCAAAATTCATCATTTTTTTCCCTACAAATTGATATAAGTTTCATTTGATTTGGAAAAAAAAAAAAAACACTTAGTTTTCAATTTGAGCTGAATTATCACCTAGTAAATTAATTTTTTTTTAATTTTTTTTTCACCAAAATTCATCATTTTTTCCCTACAAATTGATATAAGTTTCATTTGATTTGAACACAAAAAAAAAACACTCACTTTTCAAAAACAGAGAATATAAATAAAATAAAAGTGGTGGGGTATAGAATGATGAGTTAGAGGGAGTTGAAATTTAATTTAAGTTAGTTATTGTAGGGGGTAGATGAAATGGGTAGATGAAATATTAGGTGAATGAGAAAAAGTGTAAAAAGTGTTAGATAAAATGAGAAAGTGGGTTGAAACCATTGTGGGTAGTCTTATAAGCGCGTGCTTCTTTAAGGGTCACAATTGTCAACAATGATAAACGTGTCAGTTTTTTTGACATTTTGTTTTTGTTACTCCAGTATTTTTTATAAGGTTTTTCTTGTAGCAGCTCGAGCATCTTCAACCCACTCTATTTTTCACACTATTTTTTCGATTTTTCACACTATTTACAAGTCCAACTCACTCTATTTCTTATTTTATTTTTGGTGTTTTGAACAGTATTACATCAAATTTGGTATAACACTATTCATCACACCAAATTTGGTGTCATATGTTTTCCTTTGCAATTTAGTCCCTTTAGTTTTTTAAAATTAATTTTTTAAAATTACGAATGTATATAAATTGAAGTAATACTTCTTCCGTCTCAAAATAAATATTCAATATATATATATATATATATATATATATATATATATATATATATATATATATATATATATATATATAATATGAAATGAAAACATAACACCATTTATATAAAAACAAACATAAAACATTTATAAAAAAACATAAACTAACATTACATAATAATAAAAAATTTACATAATTTTAATACAAACTAATAATAAAAACTTAGATAAATTAAACAAACAACAGTAGATAATAAAAACTTAGATAAATTAAATAAACAACAACAATATTAATATTCTGAAATATCGGATTCATCTCCACCATAATTGCCGGAACCACCTCCATCAAAATGATTTGCTCCACCTCCACCATAATTACCATATCCACCATAATTATTGGATCCACCTCCATTACCGGCCCCACCTCCACATTAATTACCAGAGAAATGATCAAAAAAATTTGCTGATGGTGATTGTGGCGGTCCTTCTAATACACCATTTGAAAGATCATCATCTTCTTCGGATGACGATGATTTTTTAATGAATAATCTTGTCGCATCTCAAACGATGCTATCTACTATGGTGCAAAATAATAGTCAGGTTTTGGCAAATTACCAGAATATGTTTGACACTCATTCTACTCGACGTGGCTCAATTCCAGGTCATATCGTGATCGATCGTAATCGTGAAGAAATTATTTTAGTATGCTCCAACATATAACGAAGAAATGTTTCGACGACGATAGCGAATGTCGCGAAATCTCTTCCTACGTATTGTTGAAGCAATTAAACGCCATGATCCTTACTTTGAGCAACGAAGTATGTTATTGGTAGACTTGGATTATCAACTTTTCAAAAAATAACAGTTGTGTTTCGGATGTTGACTTATGCTATGCCGGCCGATGCAACCGATGAAATCTTTAAATCGGTGAGTCAACTGCAATTGAGTGCTTAAAGAGATTTTGTCGTGCTATTGTTGAGGTTTTTTCAAATGAATATTTAAGATCACCTAATGCTAATGATATTGCAAGGTTACTTTATATTGGCGAGAGCCGTGGTTTTCCAGGAATGTTGGGTAGTCTCGATTGTATGCATTGGGAGTGGAAAAATTGTCCCACTGGTTGGGCGGGACAATATGCAGGGCGTAGTGGTAAAGCAAGTATTATTCTTGAAGCTGTGGCTGATTATGATCTTTGGATATGGCATGCATATTTTGGTATGCCAGACACTAATAATGATATTAATGTGTTGGAATCATTACATTTATTTTCAAACCTCTCTCAAGGTATTTCTCCTCCTGCACATTATGTTATCCAGAAAAAATAATATAATACGGAATATTATTTAGCTGATGATATATATCCCAAGTGGTCTACTCTGGTTCAAACTATTCATGAGCCGCGTGGTCCAAAGAAACGATATTTTTCTATGAAGCAAGAGGCATTTAGGAAAGACGTAGAGCATGCATTTGGGGTTTTACAATCACGTTTTTCAATTATTGCAGGACCGGCACGATTTTGAAAGAAAGATGTATTGCATGATATAATGACAGCTTGCATTATCATGCACAATATGATTATCGAGGATGAACGCAATCTCAGTGCAAAAATTTTTGATGTGCCAATAGCACCAACACCAATACTTGAACCTGAAATTGATGAAAATGTTCGATTTCAAGAATTCATTGTGCGGCATCGCAAAATCAAGGATAAAAATGCTCACATTGAACTTCATAATGCTCTAATAGAGCATTTATGGGAGAAGCACACTAATTCTGAGGATTAGCTAATACGAGTAAATTTTATGTAATTTTAAATTTAGTTGTATTACTTTGTATAATTATGTGTGATTTTTGTTTTGTAAGCTATTTTTTCTCAACTCTTTTGTTCAATGTAATATATAAATAATAAATTTGTTGTTTATTTATCTTTTATTTAAATTTTAAATTAATATTTATTACTTTAGTTTATTTAATAATATAATATATTTTTTAAAATTATTAAATTATTTATTTAAAATTTTAATACCTCAACTAAAAGAGAGGGATTAATATGTACGAATAATAAACTTTGAGTATTATTTGAGAAATAATGAAAATAGTATAAGAATGAGGTGGAAGGGAATATGGTAGAAATATTCTTTTTAGTGCAAAATTTGGTATTATGGGTTGGAGAGGAAAAAAAATGGTGTAAAATATAGTGCAAAGTTGCACCAAATATAGTGTAATGGGTTGGATATGCTCTAACAAATGCGTATCTTAAAAAAGTGTCAATTTTAATGTTAATAGTGTCTGTTTAATTGTTTATGAATGTTTAATTAAAATGCAAATTTCTATACTGAGCTTTTACATTTAAAGCGACAATTTTAGCAAATATTAAAAGTGTTGGTTTGAATGTTAGATGTGCCAAATTTTATACAATTAAAAAATTTGCTGATGGTGATTGTGGCGGTCCTTCTAATACACCATTTGAAAGATCATCATCTTCTTCGGATGACGATGATTTTTTAATGAATAATCTTGTCGCATCTCAAACGATGCTATCTACTATGGTGCAAAATAATAGTCAGGTTTTGGCAAATTACCAGAATATGTTTGACACTCATTCTACTCGACGTGGCTCAATTCCAGGTCATATCGTGATCAATCGTAATCGTGAAGAAATTATTTTAGTATGCTCCAACATATAACGAAGAAATGTTTCGACGACGATAGCGAATGTCGCGAAATCTCTTCCTACGTATTGTTGAAGCAATTAAACGCCATGATCCTTACTTTGAGCAACGAAGTATGTTATTGGTAGACTTGGATTATCAACTTTTCAAAAAATAACAGTTGTGTTTCGGATGTTGACTTATGCTATGCCGGCCGATGCAACCGATGAAATCTTTAAATCGGTGAGTCAACTGCAATTGAGTGCTTAAAGAGATTTTGTCGTGCTATTGTTGAGGTTTTTTCAAATGAATATTTAAGATCACCTAATGCTAATGATATTGCAAGGTTAATTTATATTGGCGAGAGCCGTGGTTTTCCGGGAATGTTGGGTAGTCTCGATTGTATGCATTGGGAGTGGAAAAATTGTCCCACTAGTTGGGCGGGACAATATGCAGGGCGTAGTGGTAAAGCAAGTATTATTCTTGAAGCTGTGGCTGATTATGATCTTTGGATATGGCATGCATATTTTGGTATGCCAGACACTAATAATGATATTAATGTGTTGGAATCATTACATTTATTTTCAAACCTCTCTCAAGGTATTTCTCCTCCTGCACATTATGTTATCCAGAAAAAATAATATAATACGGAATATTATTTAGCTGATGATATATATCCCAAGTGGTCTACTCTGGTTCAAACTATTCATGAGCCGCGTGGTCCAAAGAAACGATATTTTTCTATGAAGCAAGAGGCATGTAGGAAAGACGTAGAGTGTGCATTTGGGGTTTTACAATCACGTTTTTCAATTATTGCAGGACCGGCACGATTTTGAAAGAAAGATGTATTGCATGATATAATGACAGCTTGCATTATCATGCACAATATGATTATTGAGGATGAACACAATCTTAGTGCAAAATTTTTTGATGTGTCAATAGCACCAACACCAATACTTGAACCTGAAATTGATGAAAATGTTCGATTTCAAGAATTCATTGCGCGGCATCGCAAAATCAAGGATAAAAATGCTCACATTGAACTTCATAATGCTCTAATAGAGCATTTATGGGAGAAGCACACTAATTCTGAGGATTAGCTAATACGAGTAAATTTTATGTAATTTTAAATTTAGTTGTATTACTTTGTATAATTATGTGTGATTTTTGTTTTGTAAGCTATTTTTTCTCAACTCTTTTGTTCAATGTAATATATAAATAATAAATTTGTTGTTTATTTATCTTTTATTTAAATTTTAAATTAATATTTATTACTTTAGTTTATTTAATAATATAATATATTTTTTAAAATTATTTATTTAAAATTTTAATACCTAAAATAAAAGAGAGGGATTAATATGTAAGAATAATAAACTTTGAGTATTATTTGAGAAATAATGAAAATAGTATAAGAATGAGGTGGAAGGGAATATGGTAGAAATATTCTTTTTAGTGCAAAATTTGGTATTATGGGTTGGAGAGGAAAAAAAATGGTGTAAAATATAGTGCAAAGTTGCACCAAATATAGTGTAATGGGTTGGATATGCTCTAACAAATGCGTATCTTAAAAAAGTGTCAATTTTAATGTTAATAGTGTCTGTTTAATTGTTTATGAATGTTTAATTAAAATGCAAATTTCTATACTGAGCTTTTACATTTAAAGCGACAATTTTAGCAAATATTAAAAGTGTCGGTTTGAATGTTAGATGTGCCAAATTTTATACAATTACATTCAGGTTGACACTTTTAACCCTCTTAACGGAACACGCATTTTTTTTGTTAACACCATTTTTTTAGATGTATGATATTTTTTTTTTTTTTCATAAGACCAAACTCAATTATAATTTATGTTAAAATTTATCTAGACTCACAGCACAAGTAGAAAAGTGACAAAACTGAGTACATAAAATCCAAATTCAGCTCATTTTATGATTTTATCAAACCAAAACAAACCCAAGTAATTAAGCTTAAAAAATACCCCCTCTGTTCCAAAATGATTTTTTCATCTTTTTGTCGTTACTACGAACGAATGAACTTTGAGCAACAATTTTAGATTGATTTAATTATCTTAATGAAAATCTAAAACTTGTTATTGATAGTATTGTTGATGGTGTATCAATAACAAGATTTAGATTTTCATTTGTTTAATTAAATCAACCTATATTTATTGATGAAAACTAGTTCGTAGTAACGAGCAAAAGGTGGGAAGATCCTTTTGGGACGGAGGGAGTAATTGGTTGCTGCAAATAAAAAAAGCATGCTCATAAAAATGTTACCATATCCTGCTTTCAGTAGCAACCACATCGACCTTCAAAGTATTATAACAAGGAAAGAAAAATAAAATAAAAAAAAGAATCCTTCATGAAGATTGTAACTTCAAGGCTGTATTGAGTTGTTTTTCTGACCTTGTACTCAAGGAATGGATTTTCTTGTTCAAATCTGTTTTGAGGAATCTTTGTGTGCTTGGATCAAGTTGTTGCTGAGGTGGGTGTTTATGTGTGGGCTCCGATTCTTACGAGGGCGCCCACGCCTGATTATATGTTACGCCAAAGATTAGTATAACATCAAAAAGTTTTATTCTTCAAACGTAAATAATGTTAAACATAACCAAAATTACGAGAGGCGTAATAAAGTAAGAATTGCTCTATATGAATCTTATAAGTGAAAGCAATAATCCTGGAACCCAAGTAATTAAATCATAAACGTGTGAATATTTGTGTGTATCCCATTATATTTTAAGTATATCTATTCCCTTGTATAGTCCCTTGAAATCAGTATTGATTGATTATGATAGAATACTAGTAAATATTATCTTGGATTAGGTTTAGTCAATCTTGTAAAGGTTAATGATAAATACAAAAGCTACAACAACACGAAAGGTATGTTGGCCTATTCTCTCCAATATCGTGTATCCCTTTCATTACTTTCTCTTCTTCTGTCAGTTATTGTTCATATCCATTATAGATGGATTCTAATTCTATCATGGTATCAGAGCGGGTCGATCCTGACTCCGCTATGATTATCACCCACCATACCTATGCTGCATTTTCAGCTTTCCCTTTGTCAATGGACAATATTCAAGGTTCATCGAACAATAACCTAATTACTTTTGTCCTAGACTCCGGCACTACAAATCATATGACATCCTCAACAACTCAAATGTCATCAAAGTCTCCGTACTCTGGAAATGATTTTGTGACCGTTGCTAATGGTTCACAAATGCCAATCTCTCATATTGGTCAGTTTCAATTCTCCTCTTCTAATCGTTGTTTTCAAATTAATAACGTTTTGTGTGTTCCAAATTTACACAAATCTTTGCTTTCTATTCGTCGATTTTCTTTAGACAATGACTGTTTCTTTGAATTTGACGCATTTGAATTTCGGGTAAAGGATAACCAAACAAGAAAGATTGTTCTTACAGGAAAAAGCATAAATGGTCTATACCACTTATCCTTCACACCTTCACAAACTTTCAACTCCTTGGCATTAATTGGTGAACGTGCCACTTCTTCTGTCTGGCATTCACGGTTGGGTCATCCCTCCTCTCAAATCTTCGAATCCTTAGTCAAAAAATTCCAAATACCGATTAGCGGGTCCGTGAAGGATAAGAGCATGTGTCACTTTTGTCCATTAGGAAAATCATGTAATCTCCCTTTTCAACTTCGAAATTTCAATTCTCCGAATCCCTTGATTTGTTACATTTAGATGTATGGGGACCTTCTCCTATTGCCTCTCACTAGGGTTTTAAATTCTATCTTTCTATTGTTGACGATTTCTCTCGCTACGTATGGTTGTTTCCATTGTTTAGAAAATCAGATGTTTTCTCTGCATTTTCTGATTTTAAAACTCAAATCGAAAATCAGTTATCTCGAAAAATACATGCGGTTCACACTATTAAAACCATCCAAACGGATGGAGGTGGTGAGTTCATGAACAAGCAATTTGCTAATTTTCTTGTTCAAAATGGTATTCGTCACCAGTCTTCGTGCCCATACACACCTCAACAAAATGGTGTTGTTGAGCGTAAACATCGTCACATAGAAGAGATGGGTCTTTGTCTATTGGGTCAGTCTAATGTTCCTAACTCTTTTTGGCTTGAAGCTTTTACTACTGCCGTATTCCTTATTAATCGATTGCCCATGCGTCAACTCCGCTACATTTCTCCCTATGAGAAATTATGGCAACGAACCCCTGACTATCAATTTCTCAAAACCTATGGTTGTACTTGTTTTCCCAATCTCGTTCCATATAATCGTCACAAATTAATGCTAAAATCCACTCCATGCATTTTCTTGGGATATGATTTAATGAGAAAAGGGTATCGTTGTTTTAATCCAATCACTGGCAGGATTTATATCTCTCGACATGTATTATTTGATGAAAATCATTTTTATTACATTGCCAATTCTTTTTCCACTGCTGTTCCTGGCCCGAGCCAGCCGTCACAAGTTTTTCAGACTCCTCAGTCCACTTCCGTGCATGGCCTACAACCACAAATGACTACCTCTGTTGGACCGGATACCTTAACTGCTAATGGCCCATCTACATTGCCAATTGCAGCTGTACCATTTGGAACTCCACCGGCCATACGCCCACCTGAAGAAGACAACACAGAAGCTTCCCCACCTTCGGCCCCTTCTGGGCGTGTACCTGGGCCGACCTCTCCTATGCCCAATGTCGATCATCCTGCCTCTTTTTCTCTTGAGGATCTTGGGCCCTCTACAGCTGGGCCTCATGTGGTAGTGCAGACCACAACTCCCTCCAACAATATTTCTTCAGACTTGCAACCCACATTTGAGTCAGGCTCTTCTATATCAGCCCAACAGCCGAATCTGACTTCTGATTCCACTACGACTGTGGTTGCTCCTTCTACTGTGGGTACTCATCCTATGACTACAAGGGCAAAATCAGGGATATTTCGTCCCAAACATCCTTTTGCTATACATGCTACTACCGAAGATTCAACTTTATTTGAGCCTCGCACTTTTCGACAGGCTGCTCCTATGGTTAAGTGGCAACAAGCTATGAGTGAAGAAATTTCAGCCCTTCATAAAAATAGGACGTGGTCCCTTGTACCACCTCCTCTGGGGCATAACATCGTCGGCAGTAAGTGGATCTACAAAATCAAGCGACATGCTGATGGGTCAGTTGAGCGATATAAGGCCCGCCTAGTTGCCCAGGGCTACACGCAACAAGAAGGTATTGACTATGAGGAAACATTTAGTCCCGTAGTCATACCGGCCACCATTCGCACTATATTGTCACTAGCTTACTCAAGGGACTGGCAGATTGAACAACTTGATGTCCGTAATGCATTCCTAAATGGCATTCTTACGGAAGAGGTATACATGTCTCAACCACAGGGGTTTATTGATTCCACTCATCCAGAGTTTGTGTGTCCCCTTCATCGTGCCATATATGGCCTTAAGCAATCTCCCCGAGCTTGGTTCCGTCGCCTTCATGATTTCCTCCTTACATTGGGTTTCTTCAACAGTCATGCTGATTCCTCTTTGTTCATCCGCCATTGTAGAGGTACCATTGTTGCTATTCTTGTCTATGTAGATGACATTATAGTCACCGGTTCAAGTTCTAAGGAGGTAGCCGATGTCATTGATTCAATATGTTCTACTTTTGAGAGTAGGCGACTGGGTCCGTTAAGCTTCTTCCTTGGCATAGAGGCGACTCGTACCAAGTCCCACCTCCTTCTCACACAATCTCGGTATGTATCTGATCTTTTACACAAATTCAATATGCAAATGTGTAAACCTGCAGCTACTCCCCTTTCTCCTGGAACTCATTTATCCGCCCAAGATGGAGACCCTCTACCAGAACCATCTATATATCGTAGCATGGTTGGGGGCTTGCAATACGCCACTCTCACCCGTCCGAATTTGTCCTTTGCTGTAAATCAAGTGTGCCAATTTATGCATGCTCCAAGGACATCGCATCTTCAAGCAGTTAAACGAATTTTCAGATTTTTGAAAGGTACAGTGAATCTTGGACTCTCCTTTCAAGCTTCTCCTAATACGTCAATCACAGCTTTCTGCGATGCTGATTGGGCGGGTTCTCCTGACGACTGTCGTTCAACCACCGGTGCGTGTGTGTTTGTTGGTCCCAATCTTGTAGCTTGGACAGCTAAGAAGCAACACACAGTAGCTCGGTCAAGCAGCGAAGCTGAGTATAGAGCCTTGGCATCCACCGCCGCTGAAATTCGTTGGTTTGCCTATATTTACCGCGAATTAGGCATTACTCTCTCCCCACCGCTGCTTCTCTGTGACAATATCTCCGCTCTCCATATGTCAAAGAATCCGGTCTTCCATGCTCGCACTCGACATATAGAGATCGACCTTCATTTTGTTCGAGAATTACATCAGCGTGGGTTCCTTCGGTTACATCACATTTCCTCATCAGACCAACTAGCTGATATATTTACCAAGAGTCTTGCCAAACCACGCTTCCATCTTTTGTCGGGCAAGCTGCAGCTCCGTAACACTCCGCTTCGCTTGAGGGAGGGTGAAAGCAATAATCCTGGAACCCAAGTAATTAAATCATAAACGTGTGAATATTTGTGTGTATCCCATTATATTTTAAGTATATCTATTCCCTTGTATAGTCCCTTGAAATCAGTATTGATTGATTATGATAGAATACTAGTAAATATTATCTTGGGTTAGGTTTAGTCAATCTTGTAAAGGTTATTTATAAATACAAAGGCTACAACAACACGAAAGGTATGTTGGCCTATTCTCTCCAATATCGTGTATCCCTTTCATTACTTTCTCTTCTTCTGTCAGTTATTGTTCATATCCATTATAGATGGATTCTAATTCTATCATGGTATCAGAGCGGGTCGATCCTGACTCCGCTATGATTATCACCCACCATACCTATGCTGCATTTTCAGCTTTCCCTTTGTCAATGGACAATATTCAAGGTTCATCGAACAATAACCTAATTACTTTTGTCCTAGACTCCGGCGCTACAAATCATATGACATCCTCAACAACTCAAATGTCATCAAAGTCTCCGTACTCTGGAAATGATTTTGTGACCGTTGCTAATGGTTCACAAATGCCAATCACTCATATTGGTCAGTTTCAATTCTCCTCTTCTAATCGTTGTTTTCAAATTAATAACGTTTTGTGTGTTCCAAATTTACACAAATCTTTGCTTTCTATTCGTCGATTTTCTTTAGACAATGACTGTTTCTTTGAATTTGACGCATTTGAATTTCGGGTAAAGGATAACCAAACAAGAAATATTGTTCTTACAGGAAAAAGCATAAATGGTCTATACCACTTATCCTTCACACCTTCACAAACTTTCAACTCCTTGGCATTAATTGGTGAACGTGCCACTTCTTCTGTCTGGCATTCACGGTTGGGTCATCCCTCCTCTCAAATCTTCGAATCCTTAGTCAAAAAATTCCAAATACCGATTAGCGGGTCCGTGAAGGATAAGAGCATGTGTCACTTTTGTCCATTAGGAAAGTCATGTAATCTCCCTTTTCAACTTCGAAATTTCAATTCTCCAAATCCCTTGATTTGTTACATTTAGATGTATGGGGACCTTCTCCTATTGCCTCTCACTCGGGTTTTAAATTCTATCTTTCTATTGTTGACGATTTCTCTCGCTACGTATGGTTGTTTCCATTGTTTAGAAAATCAGATGTTTTCTCTGCATTTTCTGATTTTTAAACTCAAATCGAAAATCAGTTATCTCGAAAAATACATGCGGTTCACACTATTAAAACCATCCAAACTGATGGAGGTGGTGAGTTCATGAACAAGCAATTTGCTAATTTTCTTGTTCAAAATGGTATTCGTCACCAGTCTTCGTGCCCATACACACCTCAACAAAATGGTGTTGTTGAGCGTAAACATCGTCACATAGAAGAGATGGGTCTTTGTCTATTGGGTCGATCCTAATGTTCCTAACTCTTTTTGGCTTGAAGCTTTTACTACTGCCGTATTCCTTATTAATCGATTGCCCATGCGTCAACTCCGCTACATTTCTCCCTATGAGAAATTATGGCAACGAACCCCTGACTATCGATTTCTCAAAACCTTTGGTTGTACTTGTTTTCCCAATCTCGTTCCATATAATCGTCACAAATTAATGCTAAAATCCACTCCATGCATTTTCTTGGGATATGATTTAATGAGAAAAGGGTATTGTTGTTTTAATCCAATCACTGGCAGGATTTATATCTCTCGACATGTATTATTTGATGAAAATCATTTTTATTACATTGCCAATTCTTTTTCCACTGTTGTTCCTGGCCCGAGCCAGCCGTCACAAGTTTTTCGGACTCCTCGGTCGCACACGTGCATGGCCTACAGCCACAAATGACTACCTCTGTTGGACCAGATACCTTAACTGCTAATGGCCCATCTACATTGCCAATTGCAGCTGTACCATTTAGAACTCCACCGGCCATACGCCCACCTGAAGAAGACAACACAGAAGCTTCCCCACCTTCGGCCCCTTCTGGGCGTGTACCTGGGCCGACCTCTCCTATGCCCAATGTCGATCATCCTGCCTCTTTTTCTCTTGAGGATCTTGGGCCCTCTACAGCTGGGCCTCATGTGGTAGTGCAAACCACAACTCCCTCCAACAATATTTCTTCAGACTTGCAACCCACATTTGAGTCAGGCTCTTCTATATCAGCCCAACAGCCGAATCTGACTTCTGATTCCACTACGACTGTGGTTGCTCCTTCTACTGTGGGTACTCATCCTATGACTACAAGGGCAAAATCAGGGATATTTCGTCCCAAACATCCTTTTGCTATGCATGCTACTACCGAAGATTCAACTTTATTTGAGCCTCGCACTTTTCGACAGGCTGCTCCTATGGTTAAGTGGCAACAAGCTATGAGTGAAGAAATTTCAGCCCTTCATAAAAATAGGACGTGGTCCCTTGTACCACCTCCTCCGGGGCATAACATCGTCGGCAGTAAGTGGATCTACAAAATCAAGCGACATGCTGATGGGTCAGTTGAGCGATATAAGGCCCGCCTAGTTGCTCAGGGCTACACGCAACAAGAAGGTATTGACTATGAGGAAACATTTAGTCCCGTAGTCAAACCGGCCACCATTCGCACTATATTGTCACTAGCTCACTCAAGGGACTGGCAGATTGAACAACTTGATGTCCGTAATGCATTCCTAAATGGCATTCTTACGGAAGAGGTATACATGTCTCAACCACAGGGTTTATTGATTCTACTCATCCGAGTTTGTGTGTCGCCTTAAATGCGTGCCATATATGGCCTTAAGCAATCTCCTAGAGCTTGGTTCCGTCGCCTTCATGATTTCCTCCTTACATTGGGTTTCTTCAAGTACCATGTCGATTCCTCTTTGTTCATCCGCCATTGTAGAGGTACCATTGTTGCTATTCTTGTCTATGTAGATGACATTATAGTCGCCGGTTCAAGTTCCTAAGGAGGTAGCCGATGTCATTGATTCAATATGTTCTACTTTTGAGAGTAGGCGACCGGGTCCGTTAAGCTTCTTCCTTGGCATAGAGGCGACTCGTACCAAGTCCCACCTCCTTCTCACACAATCTCGGTATGTATCTGATCTTTTACACAAATTCAATATGCAAATGTGTAAACCTGCAGCTACTCCCCTTTCTCCTGGAACTCATTTATCCGCCCAAGATGGAGACCCTCTACCAGAACCCTCTATATATCGTAGCATGGTTGGGGGCTTGCAATACGCCACTCTCACCCGTCCGGATTTGTTCTTTGCTGTAAATCAAGTGTGCCCAATTTATGCATGCTCCCAAGGACATCGCATCTTCAAGCGTTAAACGAATTTTCAGATTTTTGAAAGGCACAGTGAATCTTGGACTCTCCTTTCAAGCTTCTCCTAATACGTCAATCACAGCTTTCTCGCGATGCTGATTGGGCGGGTTCTCCTGACGACTGTCGTTCAACCACCGGTGCGTGTGTGTTTGTTGGTCCCAATCTTGTAGCTTGGACAGCTAAGAAGCAACACACAGTAGCTCGGTCAAGCAGCGAAGCTGAGTATAGAGCCTTGGCATCCAAACGTTCTGGTAAGGCTTCATCAGTGGATCATCTGGCTTATGTTGCTGCGCTAAATAACTCGGAAGAATCAAAGAAGAAGGACAGAAAAATAGCAAAAATGGAAGCTCTTCTTACAAACATGGCCCCTTTATGGACTGAAGTGTTCGAGAGGTGTGGTATGCAGTCAATTCCCCTTCCTGACTTCAACGACACTAGTTCTTCTACTCCAAATTCTGATGTTGCATCAAATATTCCAACAACTGCTTCTCCTTTGGATGATGGTGATTTCGGTGATGGGAGTGCATAGTTATGTTTCTTGCATATTTCATCTACACTTTTGTGACTCATTTTGCAAACTTTGTGGCATGGATTATATTTTGGACACAGTGTAGTTGATGTAGGTAACTTAGTCTTTTTGGAAACTACTTTGTCCTTGTATGTTTTGGACAAATGTAGTAGTTGATGGTAACTTGTCATTTTGGAAACTTTGTTGCTTTGTACATATTTTGGACAAATGTAGATGATGGTAACTAAGTTTTATGTGAAGTTTTTATGGGCATGACAATTTAATTAATGTAGTATTTAAATTTTTACATTTAATATCATTTAAAATTTGTTTTTTTTTTTTGGTGTGGATTGAATTATGCGATGGCTAGGTCATCTCTAAAGAGTCTAAAATAGCCCACTCAGATCGATAATTATAAGAGTAATGTGATGGGTCTGCCATCTCAAAATGCCTTGCTTATTTGCGATGGCAGAAACAGTCTCAAAATGTTTTGCTTATTTGCGACTGCATTCACAATCTCAAAATAGCTTGCTTATTTGCGACGGCATTCACAATCTCAAAACGCCTTGCTTATTTGCGACGGCAGAAACAGTCTCAAAATGCCTTGCTTATTTGTGACAAAAATCCATCGCATATAAGTCATATTATGCGACGGCATATTTCATTTAGGTATTTTAATAAATAAAATACCAAGGGTCTTGTACGATTGGCTTAGCAGTCGCATAACTTGATTCACTTTATGCGATTGCCGTTCCCATCGCATAAACCTTTGGCGATAAGGGATTATGCGACTGTTTTTGCGACGGCCATAACAGTCGCCATTAGTTTAGGCGACGGAATTTGAGATTTTTGCAATGGATTATAGCCGTCGCAAAATATCATTTTTCTTGTAGTGCAAGCTTCTCCTAATACGTCAATCACAGCTTTCTGCGATGCTGATTGGGCGGGTTCTCCTGACGACCGTCGTTCAACCACCGGTGCGTGTGTGTTTGTTGGTCCCAATCTTGTAGCTTGGGATGACTAAGAACACACACGGTAGCTCGGTCCAAGGCCGAAGCTGAATATAGAGCCTTGGCATCCACCGCCGCTGAAATTCGTTGGTTTGCCTATATTTACCGCGAATTAGGCATTGCTCTCTCCCCACCGCTGCTTCTCTGTGACAATATCTCCGCTCTCCATATGTCAAAGAATCCGATCTTCCATGCTCGCACTCGACATATAGAGATCGACCTTCATTTTGTTCGAGAATTACATCAGCGTGGGTTCCTTCGGTTACATCACATTTCCTCATCAGACCAACTAGCTGATATATTTACCAAGAGTCTTGCCAAACCACGCTTCCATCTTTTGACGGGCAAGCTGCAGCTCCGTAACACTCCGCTTCGCTTGAGGGAGGGTGAAAGCAATAATCCTGGAACCCAAGTAATTAAATCATAAACGTGTGAATATTTGTGTGTATCCCATTATATTTTAAGTATATCTATTCCCTTGTATAGTCCCTTGAAATCAATATTGATTGATTATGATAGAATACTAGTAAATATTATCTTGGGTTAGGTTTAGTCAATCTTGTAAAGGTTATTTATAAATACAAAGGCTACAACAACATGAAAGGTATGTTGGCCTATTCTCTCCAATATCGTGTATCCCTTTCATTACTTTCTCTTCTTCTGTCAGTTATTGTTCATATCCATTATAGATGGATTCTAATTCTATCAATAAGCATATTATGTTACCTCCTTTTGTTGGTATTTGCAGACTGGTCTGTAAATGGCACTGGATTAGCAACTCTCTACTAAAATAGAAAGGAAAGTAATGAGTACTTCATGAGAAAACCACCATACGGTCAAGCTTCAAAAGAAGCAATAATATGACACCGATATTTCGCCGCCTCCCTAAATAATTACTCCTCCGTCCCTAGCCGACTTAGGACTTTTTGCCATTTTGGGCGTCCCCACGAGCTTAGGACGGCCCAAAATGGAAACCTTAAATCACTATTCTCCTCCACTCGTTCTCTCTCCTACATTATTTTAATACTCACAACACCATTATAATTTACTATTTCCCCTCCACTCATTCTCTCTCCTATTTTTAAATTACACTCACAACATTTACACTTTTCCTTAATCCCTGCGTGCCATTTCGAAAAATCCCTAAGTCGCGTGGGACGGAGGGAGTATACAAGATTTCGAGGCATATGCTCGGCGTGAATTGTAACCCGAGAAAAATGTTCGTGAGCGTGGCTTCGTATTTGCTAAGGATGCGGGATGGGAGCGGTTTATTCCATATTTAAGGCGAGTAGACTAACCGAGATACGGTGGGTTTCACATCAATAATCATAAATAAACACGCTACTTGGTCAACCCTCGTGCATGAACCTCAAGAAAATGTGCCAATCTTACATGAATTCCTGCAACATTAGTGTTTGTAGGATTGTGGCTCGATTGCAAAGGAGAATGAGGGCGTGCGCCCTCACCCCTGTAGGCTGTGGCGGCGCGCACCGAGGACCTGGAGTTTGGCCTCCTGGCAATCTTTGGTTTGATGCCGGACGGCACCCCGGAGAGAGTTTGGTGCGGCACCGCCTCGCAGGCAAAGGTTGGTCCTGGCATTGCACATCGCCAGGCGGGCGCTTGGTGGGCTTGAGGCGTGCGCCTCAAGCTGGGGGGGGGGGGTTTTTTGGGCCGTGGGTTTCTGTTGTCTTTATTATCTAAGTAGGGCTAGGTTTGTGGGAATACATATATATATTCGCCCTCGTAACCTAGTAAGACTTGGTACAATTTTGAGCAAATAAAAATACGTAAACTGAGGCTTTCAAAACCCCGTAATCCTCTTCTCTTTCTCTTTCGATTTCCCGATTAATTGCTTGTGTGTGTTCTTAGTTTTGGGCAGGTTCTTGCTTCCGCTGCGATTGCACAACAGATCGGTATCGAGCTACGTTGCCATGGCGGTCCGGGGGAATTGTATCACCGTGAAGTCCGACGGTTCAAAAGTTTGATGGTCATGGAAACTTTGCGTGTGGCAACGGAGGTGAAGGATTTCTTGGGTTCAAGCAAAGCCAGGGAAAGCGTTCTTTTCGACATTCGACTAAACCCGATGATATCGAAGAAGGTCCATGGAAGG